>OENT01000175.1:0-173536 GCA_900239685.1 Rotaria macrura
TCCTTCTTCTCATCGACGAGCCATTGACGGTTTTGAATTTTCGAAAGAATCAATTCAATAGCGCTAAAAAAATATACGAAGCGAGTTTGTTTTAATTGATTGGATACATTTGTATTAATTCATCTAAACAATTATTATTCAGTTAGAGAGCAACGGTTCTCTTCTTCATTTGTATACATTCTTGGCACTTCGTAGTGTAAACGTAAGAGGAGATAATGACAACACATGGACAAGGAGAAAATAAGTCATTTATTAGATGGAATGGATCATGGCTCAGCCATTACACGTGATGTCTGTTGGTGTAAGAAGAGAAAAGGAAATGGATTTTGTTTTATCTATTACTTTGTAAAATCTCGTTGTTAGAAAACGAAGAGCAGTATTGAAAAATGAAAATTGAAAAAGCATTTTCGATTTAAAGGACACATGTCTTGCAAGAACGATTGAGAGGCGTATATGTGCAAACGTGGATCTCACGGAGAACAGTTGACGTTGGTAGACAAATAATGATGAGAGTAATTTCGTTATAGCTCGGCACGAGGAGTCGGATAAAGAGGAAGAAAAAGATAGCAAACTGGCTTTTTTCGCTCTTTATCCGACGCACATACTCGTTCAATCAGCAGGAAAAAAAAGGAAGGGGGAAAGAAGAAAAAAAATATTCCAGATCTATGTTTGCGTGCAGACACTCACGCTCTTCTCATCAGAGTATGTTTGAAAACGAACACAATAAAAGTAGATGATGTTTTCCCTTTTCTTTTTCTTTGCATCATATTCATTCGTGTTTCAGTCATTATTTCAGAAAATCATCACATAATAGTGAATTTTCTTTTTATTCATCGATGAGAACATTATTAAAGATAAATTAGTTCTTCCGTATCGACAAATGTTTTCACATATATGGGAAAGGTCGTATGATGCCAACATTGATGAGGTATGACGATCAGTTTCCACGATGTTAACCAGCTGGTAGAAATGTAAGATAAAAAGGAAAATGCAGATGGATGATCTGATTGTTGTCTCTCGCCAAGGGGATTCTTTTTTTTTCATCTAGGCCAAACTTACAATCGCATCATACATATATATTTTACGCTGACCAGTAATATTATTCTAGAAATGCTGATGCTCGTTTTGGAAACGATATTCATGCTTGTCTGCTTCTATTTCTGTTCAGTTATCATCGTTTGTTCAGCATTTTTCTCGCTTTCTTCCTTTCTCATCTATCTCTATACCTCTTGTTTGGTATCTTCTTTTCGTCCTTATCGATCACAGAAAAGGAAAGAAGCCATCATTTTATTGCTGTTGTCTTTTTTCTCTCTCTCTCTCTCAACCGAAAATACTTCCTGTTGCTGTGTATATGCATATATCAATCAGAAGAAGTACGATCGTTTGTGCCCTTTTTTTTCTTCTTCTTGTACTTTTAGCCATATTTAGCCTCAACATTACTATTATCCTGATTCTTCTATTCGCTACCGCGTATATCTACGTACAAGAATAGATTGTGCATATATGTATTATATTCACGTACCAAAAGGAACCCTCAATGGTATGCATGCATATATATATATATATAGGCGAGTAATGTATGATTCTAAGCACAGAATAATCGCTATTTATTCTTCTTATTCTCGTTTATTCTATCGTGCAAATTCTTGTACATGTTCAAAGTGGCTCATCAGCATGTAAGTAAGAATAAAGAAAGTTTCCAATTCGTACTTCTAAGACAGTCCATATCGAAACGCTATCTTATGGAATGTAATAGAAGTATGCCGAGGGCTTTCTCTTTCATCATCATATAATGTAACAAACGCATCAGCAAGAAAAAAGTAAATTGAAGTATGAATATATGCTTCGTCATTGATCTCATATCAAAGAGGTCAAACATCAAACTCATTGGTTTATCATCGTAATAGAAGCATGGCAAAAAAGACAATCATAGTCTTTTTTTTCTTTTTATACATCCTGTTTCAATCGGTCAATCAACACGCTTATGTGAATTAGAAAAAGAAGACTGTTGTCCAGATGTGTGTGATATCAATTCTCCTGCTGACTGACCGCTTATTCGCATTCAATACTGACAAAAAGAAAAGAAAATAAAGATAAGATCTGATGACTCACGATGAGTTGCCACGCAATGCAGAATGATGAATTGAATTGAATCCATTGTTATTACATGTAGCTACGTCAGCATTGTATTCAAGTAATAGAATAATTAAATCATCGCGTCTTTTTGATATAGCATCGTGTAATGGTGTATCACCATCGGAGTCTTGTATCCCAGGATGAGCACCATTCAGCAAAAGAGTTTTACATACATCAAAGTGACCTTTGCAAACGCCTAACAAAACAAAGAATACAAGTTATGATATAATTTTCATGTTCTACTCATGAGTTGATGAATAAATTAACGTAAATAGAAAGAAAATGTTAGACTAGATTTTTCTATTCATATGAATTAGTCTACAGCTGGCTGACTAGTCATTGTTTACAAAAAGGTTACAACACAAAAGGTTGCGATTTATTCTCATACTTGAATTTTATTAATCAGTGACAGAAAATATCTTTTTTAAACATATTTGAAAGAATAATTTTACCTATGTGTAACGCCGTTTGTCGCCGTTTATTTCGGGCATTTAAATCGGCACCTGACTTTGCAAGTAATTCTAATACTTCAGCTTCATCACCAAACGCTGCATGATGTACAGATCGATCGCCATCTTTATCCTAAATGAAACATTTCATTCATTTGAATATCTGAACTTTATCAGAACATCTTTGTTTTACTTCAATTTCTAAGTTCACATTATGTTCGATAAGTAAACTGATAATGTCTAAATGCCCATTTTGAGCTGCTGCTTGTAATGGTGTATGACCAGCAAAAATACCATTGACCTAATCATGATAATTACAATTAAGTACAAGAAATAATGTCTTTTTGTAGAAAGAATTACGTCAACATTCGTTTGTTTTATTAATTCTTCTACTCGTCTTGTATCACCTAAAATTGATCTCATAAGAAAAACTAATTCGTTTTTTTTATGGGTTATTGTATACCATTCGCTGATGCTTTGACAAGTTCTTCATGAACATCACCAGTAATTTGTGCGCTGAATAATTTTTTAAGCATCGCATTCAGTCGTTCTGAATATACAAGAAATAGTCACAGGTACAAATGTTTCAAAAAACAATTATGAACATCTTGAGTAAGCTTCTTTTTTTAATGATTGTTTTAACGTTTCTATAAATAAATTCTCATTTATAATTCTTACGGAGAATTATATTAAATAACTGAAGGCCTGAATACGTCATGTCTTAACAGCTCTTCATCGAACGGAAAATTAAAATAGTTTTCAAGTGCAATACATGTTATAATCTCGCAACCTAAGATAGCTAATTTTTCGAATATGTGAGTAACATTGCACGTTCACTTTTTTTTCTCATCGTATAACGTGACTATATCGTCGTAGAAATGAGAAGACATTTTTAACTAGCTAGAAAATGGATACGTAATGAATCCTTGAACATAAAACATGAGAATTAACAATAGTGTATACCTTCATGGCCATCGTCAGTCACATGTGTTGCAGAAACTTGTAAAACAGCAAGTGGATTAAATATCCAACAACCACCACTAACTTGAACTTTAACATCGCCATCAGCATATACATGAACAATTCGACCAACTTTTCCCAGAGCCTAAGAAGTAACTCAATGCTAATGAAGATCAATGCAAATCCTATTTCGTACGTACCGGTACCATAGCTTCAGCCCATTCACCATGTCCACGTTGAAATATTTTGATTCTTTCCAAATCACTACATATTTGAACCGTATCATTGACTTTCAATGTTTGACAAGGCAACATAGAAGCAGTTGTTCTCGCTATATTTGCTGCTGTTTGTTGTTGTTGCATCGTTGTTTGTTGTTCTGGTGTTAGTTCTACTCGTGTTAACAAAATAGGATTTAATGTCCATCGATTTCCGCTTGGATAAACAACGACAACATCGTGATCTTCGTCGAGACTTTGTACAACACCAGTTGTACCCAAACATTCAAACATATTGTCTGTCCATCCGCCATGACCATGTTGAAGTGACTGGACAACTTCAAGTTCTAAATCAATATTAACATAATCACCGACTTGAAATTGTTGACTCATTTCATTTGTTAGACCAGATGATAAATTTTCTCGTGAATAATATACTTCACCTAATGATAGAACGAGAAAAATTTTCAATGTAAATCTAAAAAGCAAAGTCTAATCAAGTTTTGTTTACCGAGTAATGGAGCGTGTTCAGGATAGTAATATCCACCCTTGCCTGGTGATACAGCACGTAGATCAACCTGAAATTCGAACAATATTTCCTGGTCGAATTTTTTCTTCGTCAAAAAAATTTTGTTTTTAAAAAAAAACGAATTTTACCATGCCATTAAATCCGACACGATAGAGATTTTCTCGATCATTATCCCAAACAACATAGGCAGCACTACGTGGATGTGTTTTCGACCAATCTTGTACTTCGATTATTTTACCATTTTTCTTGTCACCCGAATCTTGATCACCATAATTCCAATCTGATCCACGAGAGACTTTGGCACCGGGATAAAGACCTCGGAAGGCTAATTTTTTTGCTTTGCGTCTCGGATCGATTAGAATTCTGAAATAAAATTTTGTATAAAAATTTCAGAAGAAATAAATATGATTGAGAGTCACGTTTAAAATCATGAATTCAGTGCGAATAGAAGTCAGCAATATAACTTACCATGCAAAAGCTGCGAAATGAACGTCGAAAAAGCAGGAGACAAGTGAGAAAAATAGTATGACATTTAAGTATATGAATGATACAATAAATTTATGCACATACATATATACATGTGACTTACTTTTCACCATGTGGTGTCAAAATACGGCAGAATCGATGACGAGTATTATGACGATCACTGTGATAACACATAGAACAAAGATCAACATTTGGACAATCACCACAATGCCAACGAATACCTTCGAATAGAGAAAATAATCAAAAGCATTCATTAATAATTTATTTACTTACCATAGATCGGTGTTTGTCCACATCCAGAGCACACTGAATTATCATGACAAATACCTATGCCATACATTAAATAATCGTATAAAACTGTGTCAATACGCTTAAAAACTTACCTGTGGCACTATTATCCAATACTCTTAAGTCGAAATTTATCCGACATCTATAATGTCGTCCGACTTCACCATGATCCCAAACAACGATCACCTCTTGTTGTTCATTATTGTTTTCATTTTCGAATGATTTAACTGTTCCAACATGTCCTTCTCCACCATCTTGTTTTCCATATTTCCAATCAGGACCACGTATAACTCTCGTTCCACATATGTATTTATCAATAATATGATTGTTCGTCGTTTGATTTATTAGTTCAATATTCGATCGACGATTTGTTGCTCCGCCAATATCACTGTCTATCAAGTTATTTTTTTTATTTTCCATTTCTGTGATCTAATAAAGGAAGAATAATCTGGAAGAATCACAAAAATATGTGTACATGCATATATATATTTATTTATTTATTTATAGATTTAGTTATTTATTAAAATCATTTTTTTTTGTTTTAGAAAAGATCACCTTTTGTAGCGGTACAAAAAAATTACAACTTTATACAGAAAATATCTTTCATATTGTCCAAAGAACAACATAAACCAGCACCGATGCTCATATACATGTATGTATATATATTGTTTCTCTTGCTGAATCAGATATAAAAAAACGAGTGAAAGAATCGATTTTCAATTCTCAACAAAACTGTACACTTTGTAACTTCTCGAATAAATAATTTTTATAGCGTTTAAAAGAAAAGAAAAACCAAAACGAACGGAGATGCATCAGTGTTGAATAAATGAGTACACAAAAATTTTATTTTTTCATTTGGACGAAATCATCATCAATGTTATTTGAAGCATTTGTTTTCTGCTCACGGCTATTCGTAGGTTTGACTGCAGGTATTTTTCTAGTTGCCGATGTTCTCTTGATTAATTGTCCTTTTGAAATCGTTCCAAAATGAGCACTCTAGAAACGAGTAAATCATAAATATAAACTTCATTCCAGTGTGAACATACAATTGGCTTAAGAAGAAGAAGAAATTTCAAGCGGTAAAACAAAGAAAGTAGATTTTTAATACAAATTATTTCTACGATTACCTGTTGCTCCTATTATTAAGAAAATGATTCACACAAGAACATATTCACAAGACATAATGAAAACAAAACTAAGTAAAAGAAAGTTAATTACTTCGTTTGATGAATAAACTGTAGCTGTTGTCTTGATTCTTGTACTGGATTGTGTATGAGTAATGTCTGGTGACGTTTCAAATTCTACTAGTCGATCATCCTTTATTTCATCAATTTTTTCTTGGCGGTCTAAAAATCAAGGATTCCATATAGAAATATAAAGTTTAATACAAAATAGTTAACATAGAAAAAATTAAGACGCATAATTTATCTGACAACTCTCTCTTTATTCGTTCGTTTATGACTCAGGAAATCGAACACAATCAACTCGTGTCTAGCAACACGAAAATATTTATATTAGATATCATTCGCAAAATACATATAATGAATACTGTATCAACGGCGAGTTAATATCGACCTATTTGATACACTGATAATATGTCTTAAATCGTATGGAAATACGACATTAGAGATAATCAATCGATGATAATGTTAATAAGACAGAAGAAAAGAGGCATTTCTCTACACAATAGAATTAAGCTTGATTTCGATGCAAAGAAGAATCTCAAATTTCAACGAATCATAATGAATTACTTTAAGACCGTGAAAATGATTTCATCTGCAGATAAATCATCATGAAGAAGAATTTTTCTTTTTGTCTTAATGCAATTCTTGTCTGAATCATTATCACCAAAATGTCCTTGTCCAAGGCATGTGTTGCTATCGATAGTATTGTCTTGCACAGCATTTGTCACCTCTGGCGCATTGAGTTGTTTTATGTAGTTTTTATGGTGTTTTGCATTCATTTTGAAGTTTACATGTAACTGTATTTATTTACTTTGGTTGTATTAAAATAACAAGCGCTTGCCATGAAGGACAGACAATCTCGATAAAGAAAGAATCATTATTTTAATCAAGAAGAAACATTCAGTTTTATGATGTCAATAAATTCATTACGATGGAAATATTTTTAAAAAAATACGCTATCATTGATCAATGGGTTTCTTTTGATTTGATTGAAATTTTGTTTTCAATATTTCTTAACTATAAAAATATGTCTATAGTTCATATTCAATAAGCGATCGATTCTATAGTAGTGAGAATATAGAATTTCTAATTCTATTCTAAAGATTTTAAAAATAACAGACATGAAAATGACATTCAATTTAGAAATTTACACTGCTAGAGAAAATAAATCTAGTTGACAGTTTCATCAAGATCAAAAAAACAAAGAGAATTTATGTTCATAAAATTTACTATCGAGTTTATCTTATTCGATGATAGACCTACTTGAACGTCGTCTTCGACTACTACTTCTGCTAGGTTTTGAGATATTCTTTTGACTGTCCTTTGAACGCCTATTGATCTTTGGCTCTACTTCTAAAACAGAAAAATAAATAAATGAACACTGTTAAAAATAAAAAAGGGACTGAATATAATTTAAAAAAATAACCTTCGTGTTCTTCTTCTTCTTCTAACAATGGATCCGGCGGATTTAACAAAATTCTTGCTTGACTATTATTGATATCACTAGCACTCAATGAACGTTTTAGATGTTCACCTAGATATTCTTGACCCTATTGTACAATTTGAAAAGAAGGATATAGTTTTCTTCTTAACTAAAATTCTTACCAACACAGCAGTGTTCAAAAACATGGTCGATGCGTAACGAAAACTTTTACTAGTCAGGTCAAGCAATGCCGAATAGCCCTTTTGTTTTGTTTGTTCAAGTAATTCATCAATTTCCTTAAGCAATATTCAAATATACTTATTATTCAATGAAGAAAAAATTAAACATACATGTTCACGTTCTTTAAGCACCGGTTGGACGAAGCGTTTGTATAAAAGTGTTGAGCCTGCTGGCGAAATCATCCAAAGTACAAGAAAAATTTTTATCCAATAATAAAATGGAAACCTAAGATATGAATTCAAGGTAAAACAAACATCATGTGTACTGTTAGTACTCTAGTTTTTCTTCGATCTCTTACCATGATAGAATAATATCAGTAACTGTTTCACAAGCAATAAATATAGAAAATACAATCCAATATCGAAGACAGTTAACCTAGCAAAATAAATTATACATTCAGTTTCTTTTACTTCAATACAATTTGCATGCATAATAATGTTTTACCACTCCACGTAAATCTGAAGTAATGAGTGATTTGTATGATCGATATCCTGGATACAGTGTGCCTATTGTTACACTATAATATCAGATAAAACGAATTGATAATTTGTGAAATATTTCATAAATACTCTTACATGATACAACGAGCAAGTAAACTTGATACCATTGTAATAGTTTAGAACAATAAATGATTGTAATATCAAAAATAAACAATCAGTTATTGGAATCTACAAAAAAAAACGAGAAGTAACGACTTTTATCAGCGAGACTCAATTAAAATCGAATGTTTTGAAATGTAACCATTCACATATTGCTCGACGTTATACTTCTCGTCTGTTCTGTGATGCAATCAATCGCGTAACTAATAGTCCTTTCAATGAATGAAATGAAAAAAAAGCAAAATGAGGGTATCATCAGACAAGTTCCAACGTTGTTACAGAACAAGCAAAAATTTTATAGGAGAAAAAACGGAGTCGACGTTAACTTGATGGTCACACTTTGTCTGTTTGGTTTGCGCGATATACTCGACTACAAAATTAGTAATATATAATAGTAGTATCGACGACAACTAACAAAAATAATAATGTTTCTGTCTGAACAACTACCTTTCTTTTTTCTTTCTTCTGCATTTACAATAGCGTTTTTGTCAACTGTCTTCGTTGACTACTTGGTGTTTTCTTTCTCTTTGCTTCTATGTATTATTATTATTTGGCACAAACAGCCAATAGACATTAGAGAACACTGACGGTTAGCGACATTGTCTTGATCAATTAAAAAAGAAGAAAATGAAGAGATTTTGCTAGCTTGTGTAATATAATTTGAAAATAAACAACACAAAAGCAAAGGAAAGGCAATCTAGTAATTGTATTATGTTCTAGATATCTTCGTACAAATATTCTTATGAAATATGTTGAGCCTAATTTGATGTAAATTAGCATATGTGTGATAAATGCATAAAAGAAAAAAACAAACGACTAGATCTTAAGATAATTTACAATGAAAAACAAAATGAAAATACAATTACAGTTTAAATGAAGAAACTATTATGCTGATAATAGATTTTATCGTTAAAAGAAAAAAAGTATGCATCTAAAACTAAACCGTTGTATTAAAAAACCAGACCAGCAGGCTCTTCCACGTACGGCAAGTGAAAAGACAAGAATATAAAGAAAACGAAGGAAGAAAACAAAGCTCAAATACACAGATTGCACGGAAAATAAGAGAAGAAAACAAAAAGGAAAATAAACCGTTTCGTATCACTCGGAGTCATTTTTTCTTCATGATGCTCGTTTGAACATATTTGGAAAATCTAAACGATACATATGTAGAAAACAAAATGATACACCATACATGAACTAATTTATTTACTTTTTACAAATGATGTTTGGAAATAATTTGGAGGTAAATAATGAAATGTTATCCAAACAATGACCAGAATTAATAGAGTCATGGCATGAACACTAGAAATCAATGTGACAAAAAAAGAAAACAATACAGATACATATATATATATATTTAATCTTTTCAAAATTCCTATAAATAAGATTTACCGTGATTGAACCAGATTTTTGATTGTTGATAGAATTAGAAGTATAATGGCGAATACAGCCAATACGATATTGACAAGTTTACTTATAATTCGGTGAGTATTTTCTTCCGTTTCAAGTGAATGTGTTTGAGTTTGTTCTACTTTTGCAGTCTAAATATATGCAAAAAGAAAAATATATAATTAAACAATGATGTCAACAAAACAAGAGAAATATATCTTAATAAGATGTTTCATTAATGCGCAACATCATGTCACGACTCAATAGGTTATTAAAAATCAACAACTATCATGTACTTGAATCATGTCATCGATATATCAAACATTATTCTATTTTTAGGAAGTAGAAAAACAAATGAGATTGGTATGATAAATAATCAAAATGGAGCAAATAAAAAAGACCTTTGGAACGAAAATATTCTGTTGTATTTTTTTCTATTGTTTTCTTGTTGTTGATTCATATAGATATTAGTAGGTCCGTCACATGTCTCGTATTAAATCGCTATTCATACACATTTTATTCTTAGTATTAATAGTATTACGTATAAATACGATTATCTTTTATAATAATTCACATACAAAACATCAACTTCTTGCCTTAAAATACATCGAAAATAAACAAGAACTTTTTCATCTTGTTATCTATTCTTTAACTTTTATTGACATTAGAGCAAAACACATAGCAAAACTATGTTAATTTAATTATCTTGTTCGAATATGGAAAATTATGTTTACAATCAATAAATTCTAAAAATAAACATGGATTTTTCCTTGTTATTGCAAATTCAGTATAAAAGATTGAAAAGAAAAAAAAATCGGTGTCGAATGCACGTTGAAAGGCAAATCATTGACGATAGAAACAATCTATTATAGATCTTTACAGCGTTTGTTAAATTCGAATTTAGCGATAGGTCGATATGAAATGATAAGCATGCATAATTGAGTGCAAATAAAAATTAAGCATGAACAAGCAAAAAAAGTGTGAATAATTAACACCGATAGATTGATATAAAAATCACGTGAAGACTCAACAAGATTATGTACTGTATATAGATCATTATAAATTGTGTGATGAAAACTAACTTTTTATCTAACAAACTACTTCAAACAGGACTTCTATTTCTATAGAATTTTCATTTTTTCAAAACTAAATATTCTTTGCAATTCAAAAGGATTATTTTTGATAACATTATTCAGTGATGTTCTACAATCAATTAAGATAATTCAAAATACATTGACTTTGAATTTAAGTTGTTTATGAATGGCAGACGTCAATCATTTATTTATCACTCAACAGTTTACTAGTACATTTGATGGTAAATAAGACAAGTTTAAAAACTTCGAACATGTCTTAGCAGACTTACATACATGCCTAGAGAATATTAAACATTGATACACCCATAAATATTTAAGTATTTGTTTTCAATTCATATCATATTTACTTTCAGTTTCTCTTGGTATGCTCATTACTCTCGTTTGATTATTCCGTATTCCTTTGTTATGAGATGAAAGAAGTGCAAATGTGTTATATTATCTTACTTTGAAAATTCTTTTATTCTAAAGTTTGAAAAGATTTTTACATACTGACATATGAGAATATTCTCAACAATCTAAATCGAAGAAGATTGTACTTAAAATATATTTTTTAATTCTTAACTATGAGTGGGCGTGTCCAATGAACTTATAGTCTCTTGATTCGAGTATTTGCAATCAAAATTAACAAAAACTACATATCAATGAATTTAAAAAAATTATGTTTCTATGGAACAGAAAAAGTAAAACAACAAACCCGTGTATCAAGTTTATCTAATTTTTCAAGTAATTCATTCCAATAATCATTAAATTTATAGAGAAGACGATCTTCTAAATTTTTTAAATCAGTTTTAAGAGATGACATTTCAATTTGATGTAAATCGGTTAAATCGGTTAGTTCATTATTTAAACGTTCGTTCTGTTCACGTTGACTATCATTTGATAGTATTAATAAATCTATTTGTTTTTGCATATCATACATTTTTGTTTCATATCTATCGATAAGTTTCTGCATTGAATCAAGTTTAGTATTTAATTGTTGGTATTCGATGGTTGTTGTCTAATAGAAAATAGGAAATGTTTTGTATTTCTTTTCTCAGTTGAGAAAAACAAAATTTACTGGTGTATGTTTTTTTGATGTATTACTAGTAGCTCGATCGTCAGCTGACTGATCTGATGTTCGGTCATTGTATTCAACAAGAGAATCATCCCTAAAATATTGCAAGTTCATCATCGGAAACAATTATCGTTGTTTGTGTTTACGTAAAACGTCGTTTTGTTGTCGGTGATTTATCATTATCATGTGTTGTCGAACCATCAACTAAAATAGAAAGATTTTCGAATATCAAACAAGAAAAACTGAAAGAAAAAAATTTGTGGTAAGAAGCACTGTAGTCGTCGTGTATTTAGTCGTTGATAGTTATTTTTAATTACCTTTAGACAAACGGATTATATGTAATGAACGGCCTAAGGTGCTAGTTGTATTATATATTTTTTCTTTACAATAGTTTTCATGCTTACATATGTACATGCATGTTTGGGATCAATGCTTACCTGGAATGTTATTATCATGTTTTCGAGTTGATTTATCATTGTCATAAGCACGTTCATCTAACAAATAGAAATTCTTATAATACGTAAATGAAACGTAACCTTAATAATTCTCTTCTCAACGAATTAAATTCTATTAAAACAAACAATCTGATATTCAATCGATAGGTCAAGAACATGGTAGTGTAAATAAAAGTTGAGACAACGTTCGAGATTTATATATATACAACATACGACCAGGCAAGGACGACAAAGAATGTCGATGTGAAGGAAAATGTTCGAAAACATTTCAGCAGTAAAATGAAACCATGATACAAAAATCTCTATGTACTCTTCGTCGAAATTAGAAACACAACTAACACTCGTAAGAACAATCAGGATACTATGCTAGTCTATTCTATTATGCCGAGATGAAAGCAATTTTATACATAATTGTAATTTTTACTGAGATTTTACAACAAGTATTCCCATAGCAATTATTCATACAACATTGATTCCCTAATGTTGACTCAAGGAAATTTATTAAGAAGAAACATCAGAGAAGATAAATATTAAATTTCAATGTAAATTTTATTCTCACCTTTTTGTTTACGTCGATATTTTTTATAGATGGCATCGTTTACAAATTAAATAAATTTTCTTTTCTTTTGAAAACTCTGTTAAAATCGATCTATATTACGTCCTGAATGAATAAATTCATTTTTCTAATACTTTTTGAAAATTGCGACGCATTCAAGGAGAAAAAAACGATTCAGCAGTAGTCCGAAGTACAAGTGAGATAGGGTGAAGTCTTTTAACTTCCCTAGTGTTTTACTACGATGTGAAAAAAAAATGCTTTCTTCTTTTCTCTCCTGCACACATCCCTTGGAATATTATGTATGCGCGAATCTTTTCAAGAACTTCTATCATGAATATAGGATTGGCTAGTAGAAAATTGGATTTACAAATAATAAAATGACATATAACAAGAACTAAGCTTTGTAATCGGATAGAGTTGAAAACTGACGACAACGTATAGAAATCGATATGTTTACTGAATCATTTGCGACACATCCATTTCTTTATGTAATCAAATGGATAATATTTATTTAAGAATATCGATCAATCTATATAGAAATCCATGATAGTTTTCGAATGAACGATTTCAAAACATACAATTGAACCAGAAAATTTTAAGAACTATCTAAAATCGACAATGAATATTTCATAGATAATAGTCTAAAATTATTAGCATAAAAGCCTTTAGAATAGATTAGTTATAGTAGACAACGTATTCTATTTTCAACGACGACCAATCATGAAACATCAAAATAATAGGATGATTACGAGACGAAATACTATTAAATAAAAATAGTTATTCTATTCTAATTATATCATGCAATTTTAACTATATTTAAATTTCTAGTTCGCTCACAAGGGAAACATTTTTAATCTATATTATCGTTTAACATTCTTGTTATGTTGACACAGAGATCTTCGAGTAGACTTTTAAGAAGTCAACATAATTTGGTTCTACATGACTCCATCATGTTTTTCGATTAAGAACCATTTTATTCAATCTTCGACATATCTACCTGTATAAAATATTTTTATCGAAAAATTGAATGATTCTATAAGAATATTTATTGTTAGTTGCTCGTAATTTTCAACATCTAGTTTAAGTTAGTAGGCCAATCTAGAGTTGAAAACTTTAGATTTATACTCTAGTATTGTATATTTCGTTGAATTGTCTGAAAAATTGAATTAAACAGTGCTCATTAATGAATATTCAAGTTTCATGACAATGAACTTCTCAGAGATTTACATTTTCAACATCATTAAGCAATGCTTGTGTATCCGATATGAACAGGATCGATTATAACAGTTGCTTGATCTATTACAATTAAATTTCACGATATAATATGAATAGATACTCAGTTATACTAAGTAAGTTCATGGTAAAAAAAAACAATTATATCTAGTAAAACATAATCTAAAATCGAAGTTTCTGTTTTGCTTTGTCATCATCTATTTGCTTGCTAAAAGCAAATATATTATAATTTTCTTACTAAAGTCAATAATTACGTTGTTAACGTCATACAAATCGACTTATGTATCAGAGGATCAGTATAACATTTTTGATTAGAATACAATCTACTTACAATTTGCATCAATATAAAATAGAGAATTTCCAATTTCATTTGATATCGAACTTGATACAGTTGGATGTGTTGGTTCAAGTGCATTGCCATATTGATTCTGCATTAATAAATTTTGATTATTATTTACTGATCCACTTGTTGATGTTGTAGTTATGGTTGTTGCTGTTGTTGGCGGTGTTGTTGTTGGTAGTGATAACGATGGAACTAATGTTGTTGATAAATTGGCATTATGATAATGACCATCCGATTCTGTATAATGAAAAGGTGTCAATTGTTCATTTGTATTTGGTACGGCGACTGTTATTATTTGATCAGTATTATTTGGAGAACGATGTTTTAAACTTCCACTAGCAACTTTAGCAGCTGTACTTTTTATATTACTAAGTATATCTTTAGATGTTGTATGATTGTGTGGTATTTCACCGGCTTGTATACGTGAAATCTCTGTATGATAGTTAGCAATTTTTTTTTCTAATTCTTTTTTCGTATCTTGTAATGTACGAATGCGTTTATCAAATGTAGCATTTGTAGTTCGTGAAGAATTTATTTCATTATTTGAATTTGGTATTGTTGTAACACGAAGAAAATCTGATATTTCTTGTTCAACACTTTGATGTGCTTTTTGATATAAACGTTGAGCTTTTTCTAATTTTCCTTCGACTTTAGCTAATGCTGCTTGTCTCTTACGTTCGAATGGATCAAGATCAGATGTTGAAAGATTCTTTTTGCGAGAAAATCCTGTTGGTGAAGAACTATTTAAATTATGTTCACCACTATTGCCACTAGTATTTAACTAAAAAAATAAAAACACAAAGACAGCGATGAGAATGGCAGTGAAAAAATATTATTCTTACATTGTCTGATAGATTTAAAGCTTGTTGATCTATTAGACGATTGCCACTGAGTTTTAATCGACCTGATTGATGGCCAGGTAATGAATTTGAATTTCCAGCCCCGGGTGTTGCCACAGTAGCGTTTGATTTTGCTGCTGTAGGCAATGTAAGAGCAGCTGTCGTATTATTTTTATTGTTTGACGATCCTGCATTATGATGATCAAGACATGGAAATGGAGTACCACCGGTTGCAGTAGCTTGTGCTTCTGTCGTAGGAGTAGTGATTTGACGTTGAAATCGTCTAGGTAGAATACATGAAAACATAAATGTTAATATGAATCTTCCAATTTGATCTACTTTTTTTGAGATGCACACCAAAAACGACTCATTACTATGTCAAATAATGTATATGTATGAAGGCGCTCTATTCTAATCTATGGTAGTCGTGTTTTTTATTAAACAGTACCGAAATTCTTAATTGCAGTGCTCTACGTGCAATAGATCTTGTTTATACATAGCCTATGGTCACTTATTAATAATTGGGTATTATAATCAATATGTAACGATAATTTTTGTCTGATTTACAACGAACCTGTGTGTTAATGTGCCCGTTGAAGAGCGCCTTGACGACGAGAATTTCATTTCTTTTTCTGTTATGATATAGTAATATCAAACTATAGTGTTTTCTCTTTTAGTTATTATTTATACATAACACGACTATGATTGTATTTGAATCCAAATGGCAGTCTTTTTTTCTCTTCTATAGATTGAGTATCCTTGTTCTTATTTTTTTTTCTTTCTTTCTCTCGATTTACTTTTTATTTTTTACTAATGCTTTGTATCCATACAAGCGAAAAAAAATTACAACTTATTATGTTAGACGGCAAACTTTGTTAAAAGTAACCAAAAGCGATAAAAAGAAGTATCGAAAACGATAGAAATGTTCGTCTTCACCGATTAAACTTATACTAAAGTGTGCATTTTACAAAACAGCACAAACTTCAAGAATTTAAACTCAATATTAATTTCAGTCGAGTTAAGTTACGTGACTAGAGTTGTTGAGCATGACTCAAGAATTCCACTTTCTATAAAATGTTTACACGAGAATAATAATTAAATGTTTTAAGTGTATGAGAAAAAAAGACTTTTTTCTCTGCAAAAAAGACAACTACTATCGATCGTTTCCTATTGCAAAACGGTAGAAAATAATTCACTGTAGATTTATTGATCATAGAAGAAGAAAACGGTTGGTATTTTTCAATGTTGTATTGAAAGTTTCTCTTTCGACGCGCAATTTAGTATGTCAAGAAGACGGATATTTCATTATTCAGAATGGAGATACGAAATAAACGTCAAATGAGAGTGACAAATTTCCAGCTTGAGAGGTATTTTATCAGTGAGAACATTTACTAATCGAGAGAGTTTCCAATCAAAATCGAAAAAAGATTAAACTTATATTCGTACGGCTTTTCAAAACAACCTTTTTTGATACTCGAAAGGTATTCATCGAATTTCTACCGATCAATATTTTATGAACACATGGGTAGAGAAAAGAAGTGTACTCAAATTAATTATAGATGCCAAAAAAGAACATTAACTTAACTTCAGAAAATTTTATTTACTTAGACACCGAATGATGACTTCGTTTAAATGCTTCTCGTCATCTATGAATCAAACTTTTTATTACAATTCCATCGAACAAAGTTTGCATGTTGAACAACATGTTTGTTTTCTATCTGACACTTGAAAAAGAAAATACATTCTCAACATAGCGATAGTTCTTTGTTATCATACATATATATATATAAACGAAATAAAACGATCCTTCTTTCGAAATATCAACTTTCAATGAATGTTTCGGATAAGTTATTTTGCATACTCGAATCTTTATTCCTATTGAGAAAGTTCCGAGTGCAGCCGAAAGTAGTAACTCTTATATTTAGAGATGTTTCCGTTTTTTTTTCTTGAAGTATTTTAGACATGCAGAAAGCTTGTGAACAAAACACATTTGAGTATAGTCTTCGGATTCGGTTAATGGAACTAAAACTCTTTCTTTTGGGCTTACATTAAATTGGCACTATAACTATCTGTTTAAAATGTCATGAAAACAGAATAACCAGACGCCAATTGAATAGAAAAGTGTTTCCACAATAAGTTGAATAACTTATCAATACATTACCTTTTTTCATTGATGTCATCTTTAGAATTACCAGTAGCATGGCTATGTCTGTTTGTTTGTTCGATATCATTCATATTTAATCACATATATCTGAAAGAAAAAAAAGAGAGAGAGAGGAAGATGCATAGATACGAATCCAATTTATGACTTTATCTAATCTTCTAAATGACGTCTACTACATCAAGTTGTGTTCTTTCATCAAATATATGTCAGACAGGACACTAGTATGTTCTTGTCACTGATCATACGAACGTTTTCTCGATAATGCTAGGTAATAAACGACGACATGGTCTGTTAATAACATGTTGCGCATGTGACAAAAAAGGTATGGCTGTTACGTTCGTTGAAAAATGAAAAAAAATAGGAAAAATAAAGAACCCCAACGAACATAAAATATCATAAGTATGTGATAAAAAACAGAAGAGATAAGAACTTATGTTTTCGCTTTTTTTTATAATTTAGAGTACTGACAAACATCCGTTTGATATAAATTCTTGAAATAATCATAACTAGAATATGTTATTATTCTCCTGTGTATTCATAAGTCAAAATGTACGCATATCTATATATCTATTGTATACACATTAAGTTATAGGGAAGGAGCAAAAACGCATCGATACATGCATAGACTAGTAATATAAGCACGAGACAACATATGCAAGGAAAGCAAAAAAGAAAGAGAAAAGAATTTTTTGTGCATCATTTTGTGAAGCGATAACTTTTTTATTGCTAGTGATGATGTTTATATACAAAAATATATGTTCTATTGTCTTTGTTCTATCAAGAATGATTAATTGAAACAGAATGAAAAAAATATTCTCCTCTCAAAAATTGAAATTCCTCACTGTTCTCATCATTCTAGCAAGACTGTAATGTTGTTAATTTTATCATATTCTTGCATATAATAAATATCATTTTTTCACGTAACAAATCTTTCTATACTTTGCCAATCATACGAATATCGCGAAAATATCAGCACCTGTACAATTCATTTTTCAGCATATTTTATTTTATTTGACATTCATCACTATTCTTCATTTATGTCGCATTGATACTATTTAAATAAAAAAGATTGTCAACAGATTAACAAACACCTATTCTATTCGTATTAATATATTAAAGACACACTAATAGAATGTCAATAATTTACTTTAAAAATTCGATAACGTTCTATAGAGAATAAAAAACAAACTGTTTTATGAACACAAACTTGTAAAAGTCCAAAGCGAACTAAAAACACATTCTAATCTATCAGAAGAATTCTTCTTTCCAATGAAACAAAAAGCAATACTTTGATAAGAATCTCTTATTAATTTTTAATCTAACAACACTTTTTCTAATCACTATATCAATGGCAGTTTGTTTTTGTTTAAAAAGAATGTTAGATATCAAAGAAAGTTTTTTTCATAAAAATAGAAACAATACTATACTGAAATGAACTCTATTGTGGTCGTTCATGTTGATGTAATTTCATAAATTATGATAGGTCTAACGAATGCTATTCATAGTTATAGGAAAAAAAGATTAGCGTAATTAAAATCAGAAAATAAACAGTCTCACCAAACCGTTTCCGAAACTTCATTCAATTAATAATAATTACTCATTAACATTTTATAATTTTTCATTTGTTCCTGATAATCATTCAAATAAAGTCTGTTGAGTTTCAATCAATACGAAACAATCGATTTCTCTATGTAATAGTCCGTACCAATAATGAATATACGCATGATTAATATTGCCAGAACTCCTCAATGAGAGAAACAATAAACTTTATGTACACATAATTAGTTAACGTGATAAATAATTAACCAACAACTTTCGTTGAAATATAACGAACTACTGTTTACTATTGAGAATTTATGTGAATATGTTTGATTTTTCTTCGTTTCGGATACCCGATCAACAGATGCTAATATACTTATGGAAAAAGAAAACTAGAGCGTTCAGTGCATTTTTATTGATCGATATGTATTCACTAGCAAAAGAGAATTAGAGGGTGGCATCTATCGACAATTTTTTTAACATATAAATAGAATAAGTTAATCGATATCTAAGACAAATTTCAACTAGTATTAATTCTAAATAAATATGTTTTTATTTCATTCATTAAAAATGATTATGATAAGATTATAGATTTAAACCCATAGTAATAACATCAATAATGGCAATAAATTAGCTTTGCGAGAATAATTTAATCGATTTACTTCGATTCGTGGTCTACTCTACCAAAATAAAAAGAATTTCTTTTATCTCAATAATCAAACCAAATGTCAAGTCAGTTGGATTCATCACCTATCACAAATAATTCAAAAGGCATTTGAAATAAGTTCTAACAACGTTCATCCCTCACTTGTTTCTTTGATCTTCTAGAACGACCACTTTTAACGGGTCCAATTCCAGCAACACCAGACTATGACTACGATAGCCGTGCCACCAGGTAGAAAACTTACTTCAAGACAACGAATGATAATAAATTATAGTATGACATAAGTATCATATGAATTTTCGGACTTAGATCTTGAATTTTGTAAAATTTAAAATCGATGAATTATAAGATATTATATATTACAAAACGATCAATAATTGTAGAGCATTCTGTCTATAAACATACATATCATAAGTTTTTCTACATTCGAATGAAATCGATTACAAAAAATAAGGAGGAACATTCGTCATGAGGAATTAACGAAGGATATATTTTTTCTCCATTAGAATTGACAGATTTCAACGATTTATTGGACTATTGAAACCACATAGTATTTCAATCAAAATATTGTTTTTAGAAATGTGTGTTTTAGTTTGACTAAAACAGTCACTACATATTGATGTTTCAACTGAGTGTAAATTAACGGAAACATGTGAACAAGATAAGTAATTTCGTATTAATGCATTTTCACATGAATTTACGAGGGTCACGCACTGTTTGTAACAACAATACATATCTAATGTCGATCACGTCACTAGATCGGATAAAAGGATTAAAATTTATGCAGAACAATTGTACTATAGTAAGAGACAGAGTACAGTGTAGTTAAGGTCATGTAATCATAGCTAGATAATCGAGCATCACTTGTATAGCAAACTTTGAAAAGATTTCAGTTCATATTTAGAATTATCAAAGAACATTGACTCTCATCTTGTAGATTTCAATATTTTGTAGAAAATTTTACATTTTGAAAGTTTCATACAATGCAGAGAAATTATACTGTGATTTGTGAATTTCGTCAAGTCAATCGATCTAATTGTCTCCTTTTTATCTTTTGCGCAACGAATGAATTTCCATCTCGAAACTACGTATTTTCCATAATTTTAGTCTTTAAGAAAATAGATAAGAATCAATATCATATCTGAGCAATGAATTAAACTATTTCAGAACTTGGATTAGCACGCTAAACATTGTCTACAGTCATAAAAGTATTAGAGTCAACGAAAGGCATCCGAAGAAGTTCTTACGTAAGTAATCATACGACAGTAAAAGTTTAAGACAAAGATTCTTTTTTTTTTGCAAAGTAGTTCATAAGCTATAATAATCGATTATGATGAAGAGGTCAAACTTTAGAAAATAGAAAAGTTTGACTCAATATCAATGTAATTATTCATGCTCGATTTTTTGTTGCAAGATAAAAAGTAAAATATGTCATGAATTATTCATCTTAAATTATTAGAGAATAGTCGTTGAATATTTTGTCTTGTATTCTAGTGCACCATGTGGTACTCGTGGGATTGCTCGAGTTCATGGTTCTGATGCAAAAGCCATTCATAAACGAGCAACAAATGGTACCGGTGTTCAATTTCTATTCGAAGTTCAAGGAACAAGTCTTTTTTCAAGTCAAGGAACAGCAGCGAGTGCGAATTAATCTATATTTTTTCATTTGTCCAAGTGAAAGTAAACGTTTTTCTTGTCACATATAGAACCACCTAGAAATCATGTAAATGACAATGTCAAACGAATTCGATGCGTAATGAGAGAATCACGACAACGACAAATCGACAAAGAACGAAATAAGCCGATACCTGTTAAAGCACTTTGGCATTCTAAACACTATGATAACGTACAATCGAAAGTTAAACAAAGAATGGATGACGTAAAGTTACATTTGGTTTCTCTATTTTCTTGTATTCTAACACTGATAATTGGCTGTAGTCGCGCGTCTAAAATGTAAAAATTAATAGAGAAAAAATAATCATCATTTTGCATTCGGTCTAACTTTAAACGATCGTCTTTAGTACGATTGATAAATATCAACGACGTAATACTTTAATATTTAGTCAAAAAACAAGTGACAAGATTAACACGATAAAGTTCGAGAATAAATAATGTATTAATCCTGACATTTGTGTTCGTCAGACGTTAGTTAAAGCTTGATTTCATTTACATAAATTATAGACTTGATCTTTGTCGAATAGTTTCGGATTTACAATTAAATAAATCGATTTGTTTTACTTGAGCATTATTGATAGATCGATAAAGTATCGTTGACAAATTTTATTAAACGATACTACCCATTTATATTTAATAGGAAACGAATCGTTCGTTATCTCGTGCTCAATCAGCTCGAGGTAGTTTTCTTCATGCTCATGAACATACTGGACCAGAATATGCTCGATCTCAATCTGCCCTGGGTTCACGTCGTGGTTCAGTAGCTTCATCTGTAGATTCGGTACGATGAACAATGATTTATAAATGATAAAAAAAACCAAAATAATAAAAACATCTATTGCTGCTTTTTTTTCTGTTATTTTCATAGAATACAACACAAAACGATAATACAACAAAAGCTGATTTCATAAAACTCAATTCTCAATATGTTAAAACTATTCCAAAAGTACGCAAAACGATGAGTGAAGAAACAGTTGAACAAGTACGAGCAAAAAAAGAACAACAATTAAGAGATTATCATGAAAAACAAAAAGGACGTGTACCTGACTAGTAAATTATTTTCATTCATAAGAAACAAACAGAACATTATTTTCATGTACTTCATTTATTTAATAATAGTATTGAAAGAATGAAAGAAAAACGAATGCAAGATATAGAAAATGAACGTGCTAATGCACCAGATCCCGATTGTCCTGTTGGTCATATTCGAATGGATAATGATAAACGTATATCAACATTACGACAACTTGAATTAAGTAATGAGAAAATAAATGCATTTATCAGTATTCACTATGTTTCATTCTCTTCTATTTTAGATCGAACTGAACTTGAAAAGAAAATGAGTCGTTTACCTATTCGTAATGATTCATTAACACTTCGACGAGCCAAAGAAGAAATTGAAAAGAACATTATTGCATTAGATGAAGCTATTAAAATTTTTTCTAAATCAAAAGTATTTGTTAGAGCTGATGAGTGAACATCGATTGAAAAGTATAGTAGATAGACATTTCTTTTTTGTCGTTATTTTTTCTATAATTTGTGTATGAACAATAATCAATTGATATGATCATTCGAATGCTATACAAATAGACAGCGATATCGTTTGTGGTACAAAGTCATTTGTTGAACAAGTTGTGTATAAAATACATTTGAATGTGCAAGTGTCTGATTCAGCATGCTGTTCAAATAGACAATTTTGATGCTTTAAATAAAATTCGAATAAATTATCATTGTTTTCTACTTGTACAGGATTCATTTGTAAAAGACAACTTATTTATAGGAAGCGGCTTGTTAAATGTATCTGAATGCCAAGAGATTTATTATGAGTAATTTCCTTTCTTTTCACTTAAGTAATCAATGACATGCTGAAAGTTTCAAGCGAACATGTACATGTATGTGATGTTGGTTACATTCACATGACGATTATGAATACAACGTATGAAGACTATGAAATTCCTGTAAGAATTTGCGTACATACAACATCCTATCGAAGTTGTTCTCATTTGAAATTATTAGAGGTTCAACTAAATACAATTTTTAAAAGGGTTGATCTTGTGATTAATAGAATATTCTCATGGATTCAATTTAAGTGAAATATTGTTTATCAAAAATGATGAGTATTTAATAGATGTTCATATGCTGTCAACTAAGCAAAATCTTTAATAATTCATATCTAAAAAAAGAAATGCATTCGTTTTCTTCGAGATTATTGGAATCAGGATATTTTGAAGATTTATTCATAGACAAGATTTTCAACAATGCTCGACCTAATACTTTTCAAAAACTACTAAAATAAAAATCGTAAATATGATTCACTTAAGCAGAAATTAGATTTATGGTCTTAGTTATTGTTTTAATCTTAATCATAATTGAAATCGAATTAAATCTCATGTATAAAAATCAAATGAATAACGTTAGTGTTGGAATGATTAACAACTATGCGAATTGCATGAACGAGTATGTGTATGATTTTCTTCAAAATTTATATACATGGTAATAACTCAATTATTTCATTCATGAACTGTTGCCTGCTGGAAAATTATTGAAAGTTCAGAAGAAAGAGAGATAACGTATAAATGTCAAGTCCAAAAATTTGATGTGTACTTGTGCGTCTTTCAAAGATGATTCCATAGAAAAAGAAACTGTTTTTAAAATGTAGATATCAACGATGCAAGACTTTGTAAACTGACAAGCATCCATTGATCGATTAATTAATAATTTCTTTATTTTATTTTGTAATATCATAAAAATTGAAAAATTACATCGATGAACTAAATTCATAGTGATACGAGCAGAAAATATTCGTTATTGATTGTTCTCATTGAGACACTATCTATGGTATAGTATGCCTTAACAAACTATTTATATGTATCTACGTCACATGCAATTCATACTGTTACTAGATGACAATGATCTTTTCTATATTTCTGTTCGTTCGGTATTGTATGATTGTTTACCAAGGATTTTAATCGTTATCTTTTTATGATACAAGCTTGAGTTTTCGTTAATTCTTCTCTGTCAAATAAAGAAAAGCTATTTTCAATTCGTCACATGCTTTACGACGCGTCAGATTAATTCTGACAACACTACAGTAATATGCTGACATGAAGCATTTTATCAATCCTATCGTAATTCAATCGATGATTGAATAAGAATTTTAGATAAATTGATTTGTACATAGAAAACTACTTGATTAATATTGAAGATACTCTAGTGATGTTACAATAAATAATGCATAGTTATAATTCCGTATTGGAATACGCATAGAAATTCGCATGCATATACAAATATATATATATATATATACTTAAAGTAAGAAGACGCGATTGTTTAGGCGGAAACAGGAAATTAGAAACGACGACTGGCTCCTTCGCTTGTAGAGAAAAACGCGTTAATTCATTCATCAACTCAATTCTTGTCCATTATCACTGTACGACGATAGTGACGTTAGCGCGACGACATTCTCTCTGTCGCTCTCTTTTTCTATTTTTTTTCCTTTTTTTTGCTTTCTATGTGTGAATGTCTTCCGGTCTTCGTTCATGTTCAATACTTTTTTTTTCTCCTCCTTCTCTGTTTCACTACATACACCAGTAGCAACTCAACGTGGTAAAGACAACGAGGTTCTCAGCTTTTCTTTCTCATTACTACTATCTCACTTATTGTGTGAGTTAAATAAAAATTGCTTTGTTCGTCTATGTATAAATCATCCATCATCGCTCTAAACTTTGCCGCTTACCGACCTAAATTTAAATGTCTACTAGATAAGAGAACAATATACGTCTGATGATAGTATATATGTATGTTTTAAATGTAAGAATGTATTGTCCGGTTCACATATGCCTACACATCACCTGTCAAATTATCTAGACGGCAAAAAAGAAATGTAAGTAATAGAAAGTGAAATCTTACACTTCTATCACCTCCCATGTGTGTCTGTCTAGGTGTGTCGTAACAGAAAGAAAGATATTTCATTAATACACACTCTTGAATACTTATATATACATGATCAAAAAAAAAATGATTAAAAAATTTAGCCAAGCACAGCGAGAATAACCGTAAAGAACAAATGATGTCTGCTTGATTTTTGCTGAATAGAACGCTTTCGAAAATAAAATGAAGAGAGAAAATTTTTCTACTCGTTTTTTTCTCTTTTCTCTTTCATATTAGATCATTCAACATAGAACATGGTTTATATACGATTTCATTTACCCGTCTTATTACATACGTATCCGTCTGTTGCTAGTAATCTAAATTATAATCTTATTCGATTATGTTCCATTAGTTTAATGGTTTTTACTCAAGTAATCGTATCAACATGTTCAAGATTCGACGATAGAGCAGTAACGATTGCGAAATCGATCGATGAATATATATGTCAGAATTATGTATTGACTTGTTTTTTTCGTCAACGACATCATGTATCATTCGATAATCAACAGCAGTTTGACGACTGTAAATCTCTTTTAATTTTACACTCGTGTCTTCATTATGATACCGATACAATACGCATGTGCCATCAATCAAAGCTCAATCTTGCCAAAGTAAAGCTCGGTAAAGAAGCGCCAAGAACTTGTTTTACATCATCTGTATATAAAAACTTCTATGCTCAACATCTGCGTTCGATTTCACCAGCAAGAACTACTGTCAATTGCCAACTATTCATGCTTCTTTTTCTACTTATCTCATTTGTCATTAAGATAAAAGTGTGTTGTTGACATAACGTTTCTATGAATGTAAAAGGCATGTGCCCTTGCCTTATTAAACATTTTTATGTTGAAGAACATAGGGAAGAAGAAAAAAAGAGAAGAAAATGTAATTTTTATCAGGTGACAGAAAACTGTGAATGTTTCTTCTTCCGTTTGTCTATTCCATTTGGTGGCAAAATCGATGACCTAACCGTTTTGTTTCTCGTGACATAGTCAAGATAGACAACTAGACAGTATCTCGAAAATTGATTGTTAATGTGTTTCGTGCATGCTCTTCGTTCTTCATCCGTTGATCAAGTTACAACAACAACGCCAGAGGGTAGAAAGAGATTGCGTTGAACAAGCAGTTTCTCCCTCTCTCTTTTTCTTTCCCTTCCATTAATGCATATATTACATCTATTAAGTTCATCTTTAGCGATCAAAGTCTCTAGTGACATATCGCATCAACATTTTTCTTCGATTACTGATCGAAATGCCTACATCATCGATCGGTTCAACGATTAGATTATACTTTATTTAAACATAAGTCAAAAAAAAAGGAGAAAAAAAAAAAGAAATAGAAAGGTCATTTTGTATTGGTACTTTAGGGAATAAATTGCACGCTCTGGAGTTTAATCAACGTTTGTATCAACTGATTTCCATCTCATTCTCGTTTTATGCTCATCGGAAAAAAAACCAGAAAAATCATCACAATCACATCGAAAGATAAAGAAAAACAAATGCGAATAGGAAATGATTGGTATGTAATTACTCGAGTGACAAATAAATAGAAGAATACAAGTTGAAGAGGTACTTTGTTTTTGTTATGTTTCAAGTAGTTTCAGTGCTTGTTTTCCATCAACCTCTTCCATTTCTTTGAGAAGCAATGCTGTATTATAACGTAGTTCATTGAATTTTTTTAAAGGAACCTCAATGACAAAAAAAAGTCGAGTAAAAACAAGCCAATGAAAGAACTGTTTTATGTAACTTACCTCGAATGAAAGACATCGATTATCGGTTGTACGAAATTGAAAGAAAAGTAACGGTTCAATACAACGTGATAAAGATCTAAGAGGAAACAATAAATAATAAAAGGAAAAAAAGCACTGTGTAGATGCCATACGCTGTAGTTAGAGTAACATCAAGATTCCAATCAAATGATTGAAGAACTGGAAGACGTGGACGATCACGTTCTTGTGTAGCATTATATAATTGATCACGTCTATCAATGAATGATAATTAAGTATGAGTAAATTTACTTTAGATATTGTATGCATACTTAGCACCAAAAAGAATATTATGGAATTCTTCAACTATTGGTTCGGAAAACCTAAACAAGATAGAAGTGTAATTTTGTTTCGTTTCTCAGAGAAAAATATTATTCTATACTTTAAATCACGTAAATCAACTTTGAAAATCTAGAGTTAGAGTAACAAAAATAAAAGAAAATGAGATTTTTGTTTTCGCTTTTTTATGCATTTCTAAATAATTAATATATGTATATATTACATCTGATTTAAGAAATGCCGCCGGTGGTTTTAATGCTAAACGAAGAACATGAACGAAGCCATTGAATATAATCAATAGTTGTTCTATTGAAATCGAATATTTTTTTGAAAGCTTTATCAAGATTTCAAGAGATGATGTTTGTTCATTTAAAATTTGAGCTTCACTCACTAAAATCATTTAATGTAATTCAATTGATGAAACTATTTGTACTGGTGTATTTTTCTTTACTTGAAATGAGTTTTTGAATTACTTCAAATGGTAATGAATTATATTCTTTAAGTTTTTGTACACATAATGATATTGCTTTTGGTACAATCCATCCATAGAATGGATCTTGATATGAATGATGATCAGGCATGCGTTATACTAGGTCGATAAACTAAATTTGATGTAATGGAGAAATTCTTTACACAGTGCAAAAACGAAAAACGACGACGAATAAAACAAGACAAGGTGAATGAAGAAGAACGAAAGAAAAAAACGATGCACAGATGGAGCTATTAGGTAAGATATTCAGAGATTTGCGGTTTTTGACGAAACCCTTAAACCACAACTTTATTCGCGATAATTGTCTACATCACCGGCATATTTGCCACATGAAAACAATCAATAACAAACATCACGCACAACACTGAAATTCTAAAAGTTTCCGAATCTATTTACAATTTTGTAGAATGTTTTCTTTTAGGAAATATTCAAATCAAAATCTTGTAAGAGAAGATATGTGATTTTAATCGGTGTAGAATGATAGGGTTTTCACAGAATAGAACTTATGTTGCGGTAAACTGTAGCATCTAATACGCATAGAATTTGTTCGTTAACTAACAGTTCTTCTTTTTTATTTTCTCTGAAACAATAAATTTCATTTTCAAAAGAAAAATAAGCTTATCTATTGATCAGACTTGATCTTCCTCAATGATTTACTACTCATTCGTCGAGTAAACATGTTAGGCATTTTTCTTACAATAAAATCAAAGTTTCGTTCTTTTTCAAGCATATGAAGAAGTCATGTAGCTTCTGACAGGAAATCTATACATGAACGGTTCACGGAAAACAATCAACTGAAATATGCTCCAATTACTACTGAAAATCAAATGCAAACGTTTTTATTGTAGATTGTGTGTATTAAACTAAATAATGGGAGATTTTATTCAACTTTTAATGGTGAAATATTTTAACAAAAGACATCTTAGTTAATTCTTATGCAGCATATAGACAAACAGTTCGATAAAATAACAATTATGTTCTGGTCAGTGATAGATACTATTGACTTAATTGGGTAACATAATCCATGAATCGTTGATATATGACTTCGTTTTCAATTAACGTTAATAGACGTCTGTAGTGCGCTTAAATTTATATTTTATGAAATGAAGCTGAAATCCCATACTATTTCCGTTAAACTGTGTATGTAAAGAAAATAATGATTTAACATTTTGGTCGTACTCGCTTTTATTGTCGTTTGAAAATATATTGTATTTGCAATCGAAAGAGAAAGGAGTTTTGATTCAAAATTTTTTCTTATTGTTAAATATTTGAATTAAGATAATTAGAAAAAAAGAAAAATATATTCGACAGTATTATTTAGAACCGAACAAAAACAACGGCTATGTATGCTTATTTTATTATGTTCATGTACTCGCAGTCGTACGAACAAATGTACGATAGGAGTATTCAAAGATACTAGGTATTAATTGTAGAGTTGTATCTACCAATGAGAAACTATAGATTCGATTCTTTTTCAATCCGATATAGCAAATAGATAGAGCACATGAACAAAGGAATGTGCAGACGTAAAAACACAAGAAATTAAGATTTCTTTTTTCTTTTATGATTCATCTATATTTTCAACAAGTTTATTGACAAAGTTCGGTCAATGAATCTTGTTTGGCTTTCCTCATCAAATTTTATGTAATTCTCAATAGAATTGTTTTAATAGTGATTTCAATTTCGTTTGATGATGTACTAATGTCAACTTGATAAAATCTGATTTCGAAAAACTTTAAAAAAATTTTCTTTCCTTATCTACATAATTGACACTTGAAAATTAATGTGTGAATATATGTTGAGCGATTGCCATCATCTATTCTGCTAATCAAAAACAACAAGTACTGTTTGTCCAGGATTTCTATTAAATCAAGCAGTATTTCAATTGTTTAACAGCAATCGTCTATACAGTGGCGCCACTTATCAGTTTTCATCGATTTACATAACAGAGAAATTTCAAAATCAACATGACGAACTCAGAAATTAATTTTCTTTCGTGTTTTTAAAACAGAAGATTATAATAACAATACTGTGAGAATATTAATATAACATTTGATCTTTCATTGATTGATACGGATACCTTGACAACATCAATAATAATGATGATTATAACATGTGCGTCATCGTTAAAAGAAAAAAAGACTTGTTATATTTTGTTTCTTTTACAGATCTGTTCTTTCGCATTGATATTTACTTTTCATGGTAGCCATCTGGCAATTTATCATGGTGCTTCTTATGCTTTAGTGTTTTTTAAATTATTTGAATGATTTAAAACTGTTGTGATCATGAATAGAAATGGTCTTGTATTTGTTCCACGTGAACCGCCGAAACGAATTATACTATATCCAACTCAGGATTCAGCCAATCAACAACAACAACCCAATGGAGCTTTTACTAGAGCAAAGACAAGTCTGGTAACTAATAGTAGTCATAATGAAATAATAGAGCAATCAAATAATAATCGCCTGTCTCGACAGCATCCATTATCTAGTCCACCGAATCATACGTCGAAATCTGGTAAAACTCTTTCATTCTTATTTTTATTAAAACTTTTAAAATTCTTTCAGATAATGAACGAACAGTACACAGTGTGCCAGGGTAAATCATATTTGCTTTTCTTTCTACTCTAAACCGCCACGCTTATCTATACCTCTAGACAGTCAACATCCTCTAATGCAGGTCAAAAATTTCAAATTCCCTACAATGCAAATCCATTTTTTCGTCCTAAAGTTATACCTAATCAACAACCTACAACAACAAATACAAATCTGCCAACAACAATACGTGATTCTACAATAGTATCTGGGAATTCGAATGCTCAAATAGTAACATCTTCCACAACATCAGCAGCAGTAGTAGGGAATAAAGAAAAGCCATCGATTTTTGTTAAAACCCAAACCCCAAGTCATACGTCTAATGGTCGTTCACAAGATTCCGAAACAACAGTAACCACATCTACTATGCAAGATGAGAATCGTCGTTGGGCTCATTCAGTTCCGTCAGCAGCTGTGGCACGTCGTGTTGTCAATGATGAACCTCCTAATGGAACATTAAAACCAACAGAAATAAATGTAAGTCATACATTTATAGATACTAAACCACTGTTTGTCTTACTTTTATAGACAACGAGTTCAACAAATAATGATTTTGCTAAACAAAAAGGTGCTTCAGCTACAGACATAGTTATATCACTTATGGATACATGGGTAAATTAGTATTGCTTTTGTATTCACATAACAAACAAGCGACATGTTTTTTATATTTGAAGCGCGCACCAATCAATGTGGGAAATACACCAGGCATTAATATACTAGCTCGTACAGGTATTATCAAAGATGATTCTCAAATACCCGGTCAACAAACCGGTGAACAGTTACCTAATACACCACCATTCTTAAACACGGCTACTTCATCAACAGCAAGTAATAATAATCAAAATTGGAAAAAAGCTTTATTAGCTAATTTTCAAAAAAATTCTCGTAATATTCCAACAGCAAAATTATTTAATTTAAAACAAACAGCAATAACATCACAACCGTCGACAGCATTAGCTAATGATACAACAATAAATCAACAACAACAAAAGTCTGAACGTCCCATACTATTTAATGGCGTGAATAATGAACGTGCATTTCAAGCAAATGAAAATACACCGAATATACAATCAATGATAAGAAAATCAAGTGAAAATCTTCGACTTGCCAAACAAGATGATAACAATAACAATAATGTTGAGCGCTCAACATCATTACAGGTTTTCTTTTAATTAAATATAGTTTTCAAAGCAAAAAAAAGGATTCCTACTAGCAACAAGAAAGTATTGAACATTTCATCGTTGCAGTTGAGAATTCAACCGAAAATAGATATAACTCAGCCGACTGTAATCGTAGAGAACATTTTAAGACCAATAGGTCCCAATTCAAACGATTCATGATGAGAATAACGATTAGTCTTCAAGGAAGGTAACAAAACGAATCTTTTTTATATTCCATCTTCATGCTATTCGAATTCGATAAGTATCAGTAAATATTTAATGAACAAAATTCGTTCGCATGCCTACATTGTGTCACATGAAATTGACTTTTAGATGATGAAAGTTGGATAGTCTGACATATTCTCATCATGGGTCTGCTCTTCATCAATAGTTGTCATTGTCTAGTCTTACAAGAAGAATTCTAATAGAAAAGATCATTCATTAGAGAAAAAGTTTGCAATGATAGTGATTGAAACTTGATAGGAAACATGATTTAGTTTTTTGATCACTGTCATCCATTCTCTTATGTAGATCTTTCAATAGTAGGGCAAAACAAAAAGAATTGATATGAATATTGAATTGATGATGACGATAGTATTGAGATGTGAAATAAGACAGAAAATTAGAAGAATCACTAATTAATCATTTGAACGCGTGTGTTAATTAGCAACAAAACTTCTTCTTTTTACATATAATCTTAATTTTTCATTAAATAGGTACAAGGATCCACATATTCCACTTCAGTAATAGCCAATACAAATAAAACTGAAGCAAAAGCACGACCAATAGAAATATCAAACTCAGAAACGACTCCTCATATACCTATATCAATACCAACATCGTTGACAACAACAAAACCACCTGCTACTGTCGAACAACAGAGAGCCATTATAACAAGAGTAAGAATAACTTGTGACGAAATCTAATTCTGTCTTGAAGTCAAAATTGAACGCGATTCGTTTTGATGAATATCAAACGATGAAAAATTTTGATTGCAATAAACATGGATCTTGAATAGTACTAAGAACAGAAAAGATCTAGAATAGATCTGACCTTTCGAGCGACAGTAGATGTTCTATATAGTCTATATTTGTCTTGGTAATCTAGATTTGAGTTTCGGAATGTGTATTAAAATTTTAGTACGAATAAGGATTCATATCGGTATTTCGTTAATCGATGATTATATCTGCAATGTAAACTATTTGTACGCATCATTCATATGTATGACCTAATCTAAATTGAAATACTAAGATTTTTGTTCTTATTCATTCGATCGTTCTCTAACTGTACCACATCTGTACTAAGTTTTGAAATCAACATCGAAATATATCGAGTCGTAAGCGCTTTGGTTCGATAAACTCTTATTCCACAGATCCTCGATGCTGTCTACCTTTGAAGAATGTCTATGTGAATTGTGTTTAGTTTGAAGTCTTCTGATTTCATTAAAAGTTATAGATCGAGTCCGAGTCTTAATTCTATGTCTCCATATCGCTACATGATGCTTACTACTAATTTAGCATTTTCTCTTTCTTCTGTTCATCAAAAACAAAACTTCGATGTTGACTAGAGATATAGTTGAAAATTTTGATTTATTTTCAATTTTGACTAAAACATGTAAACATTCTAATTTCAGGTAATGATACGTCGAGATTTCGTTAAAACAACCGATTCGAAACCACCGATGCCAGCAGTTACTAATATACGTTCATATATACCGGCACAATCAGCTAAACCCGGTGGACTTCCAACAACAAACGTTATTCAAGTAGCAACAATCACTGAAAACAATACTACAATGAATGCAAATGTAAATTTTAATCGTAATCATCTCATACAACCACAACCACAACTACAGCCACAACAGCCGCAACATCAACAACAACAGCAGCCAATGCTACTACCGCAACATCAATATCAACAGCAAATGTTGCAATCACAGCGACAGCAATTACAACGGCAACAACCGATGCAGCCGCAGCAGCAGCAATTAGGGATGCCGTTATCTCAAAAAAGCCTGATAGCGTTTGCGTCCATTAATCCAATCGTAAAAGAATCAACAAAAATCGAAACGAATCACCAACCAGTCAATGGACTACCAATCAACGAGACAGTCGCTCAACCACCAATAATAAAAGTTCAATCAACACCATCATCCGTACAACCACCGTCATCAATAAATAGTGGTCCTAATTTTCGATCAACTAGTTTATCAGCTGCAACGGTTGAAACACGAAGAAAAAAAGAAGAGATTAGTAATAAAAAAATAAAGAGAGCCATTAGTGCATCGGCTGTATCAAGCGACGGGTAAGCTAACAATAGCCGAGATGTTAAGCTATAGGAAGAATTTTATGAAGCGGAAATACCAAGTTTTTATATAAAATCGGAAAAGGACATAGGAAGAAGAAGAAGAAAAAGAGAAGCTGATTGCCATACAGCTTGAAACAAAAGCTATTTTACCGAAAAGAAAAGTGAATACCATCGATAATAGATTATATTCAAAAGAGAAATATTTATGAGAAAAATGCTGAGATGAGAAAATTTCTATTCTCACACAAGTTATGGAAAACTAATGCTACATGCACGAAAATCAACAAGTGAGTTCCGTAGTCATAATTCATTTTTAATTATTTACATCGTTTATCTTAACGATCATCTTAATAGAAGTTTTTATGTAGTTAATCTTATGTTTTTCATGACAATTTTAGACGTTTTACATCTTAAATATAATAGTTTGCTCTATTCTATAACTATCAAAAGAAACGGAATGATTCTGCATCCCATAATTATTGCTTTTTAAAGTTAAATCTAAGAGTAGCCGAAAGTCATAATGTGTGTTTGCTCTTATTTAAATAACCTAATAAAACAAAGCAATGTTGAAAAAAAATTTTAATTACGTCTGCTCTTCAGACTCAATTCGAACAACAAACACTTGAGCAGTCAACTCTGTATTCAAATAATTTATGAAACCATTTTATTAACGATGAATACATAGTGTAGACTATAAACAACTAAACGAAAAAAATATTCATTAACAGCGAATGGTTTCATTGACCAGGTTAATTCTTGTATCTCTGCTAGAACACCTGTCGAAGTCTTTATATTCATCGAAGTATTTTTACATAATCACTGTTTTGAGTTATAGTATTGAAATTTGAAAAAGAATTGCACTAGTAACTAACAAAAGTCGATTGCATCGCTGTTTCAATTGTTCTTTCATCGTATAGTTTGAGATTTCTACTAGAGATGTTATCTTAGAAATTGGAATCTGTAAGATCGATAGGACTTGATTTGTATCATCTGAAAGATTCATATTCTATGATATTCTTGTCTAGTATAAATCAGAAAGATCAAGAACGAAAAGAATTTGTAAAGAAATGAGCATGTCCTTGTGCAAACTGTTCAAGAAGCTTAAAATAATAAACCTTCAGTGTATTTTTTTAAATACTATTGTACGGATATTTTGCTGGCAAACAAATGAAATACAACTTTTAGTTGAAGTATTTGTGAATATGAGATTGAAAAGAATCTTGAAATGTGAGATCCTTCGTCTAAGGATTTTCACGTTTTATACCCGTGAAAAGCGTTTATGAATGTACAAGGTCACGAATTCATGTCAAAGTTATTTAAAAAAATGATTATACATAGTACTAATACACGAATAGTCAGTGTTTATTATTCTAAATCGAGTTTTTAACCAGATTATTCGTACATAAGCCTATATGTACATTGAAAATCTATTGATGTTTTATATCATGATAGACTAAGCAAGTTTTCATATATCTGTCTCTAAACTCGCATATGACATCATTTTACTTACGAAGATTATACTAAACACTATGATTATGCATTTAAATCAAGTCGTTGAACTCCAACTAGTCTCAACAATCTACATTCTGAAATCAGTATGAAATTACACGACAAATCAAATTATACTAACAATACTAATTATCCATCGGCACTATTGAAGAGTTTACGGATCGAATCATCATCATCATTTTTCTTTCAACATAGAAAAACAAAAACATCAACAAGATTAGATAAATCAAACTGGTAGATAACTGAATGCTACTCTCTTATCATTATTTACGGGCTACCCTGTATCTTATTTGACTTTTAATGAGATAAGATCTATAAGTAAAAACATACATGATTTATAATGTTACATATTTTACCTCGCACTGCCCACTGCAGGACTCGTTAGATTTTTTCATATCTGTTTTATTTTGCCAAGCCGTTTGACAACTAGTACTCATAAATATTTATGTTGACATATATTGCACAGGTCGTCTCTAATGATTTATGTGGCCTACAATAAGAAAAGACTTTGGAGAAAAATTCGAGGTTTTTTTTTCTTGAAAATTTTCGATTTTCGATGTCATTTTTGTTAGAAAAGGACAATCAAATAGAAGTCATATGTGTTCTTTTTCTTTTACCTTCGACAGTTAATTAAGTTTCATAGGATAGAATTACTTGGTTCGAGTTTTTCGGTCGTACCTTTTCTCTTGATGCTTCCTTCAGTAGACAATCGAGAGTAAAGTTGATGAATCCAATGTATGGTTTTCATGGCGATGGGGAGCAAATCTGAAAGGTTGCTGATTATTTTCGATTTGTAGTTAATCGATGTTTTATGCGCAATAGTCAATTTCATATGTTGTGAAGCTGTTGATGATTAAAATTGCCAGTCCATAGTATTATTTTTCGGTCATCAACAACAAATAGAAGTATGTTCGATGTAAAGACTTTCGAGAAAAGGGTTCATTAGACTGCATAGTTCTAACACTTTGACGTTTTCTCAAAGTCGTTGAAATCGATTTTCGGTAGTCAAAAATTTTTCTTAATTTTCTCTTGTAATTTCTACGATTCATATTAAACATTAATTGACTCAGATACATACACTAAAACAAAAAGGCATAACAACACTGTCTGTAGAATATCATGGTTGCTTCTTTGATATTTTTCTATTGGCTGAAGGTAGATAATTGAGAAGTTTATGCTAGTTCTTCTTTGTTTCTATTTCTCAGCGAAAGATCATCCACTTGAAAATAATAACAGGATATCCAATATCGTAAACAAATATCTTCATTCATGCATCGATTTTATAGGAGATATACCACGAAAAAAGATTTTTTTTCTTTTAATCTGTATTCTATAAATACACATCTTTGTATTATGTTTTATCAACTGTTAAATCGGAAAATGTAACTAAGCCGATCAAATTATTAAATAAGGTCTCGTTTAGTCGTCTTTCTATTGAAGTATTTAATACACTCAACTATGATTCTGCTTGTTTTACATGATCGCAATACACTTTATTATTATGGAAGCTATGTCGAGTTCTTTTTAAATCCATCTTGTTTTTGTCTCTCTCTCTTGCTCTCTCTCTCCTGTCAACATTTACAAAATACTTCACAATGTCAAAAAAGAAAAAATCAATGATATTTATTTACCCGCTAACATCGCCAAAACAACGAGAGACATTCTATAGAATGTATACATAAATATGCATACATGTATCATTGTATATTTATATAATTTACTCTAGGAATACATACATTGTAAGGTATTTGTTAGTCGATTGATTGAGGTAATTGAAAAAGGAAGTGTGTGCAGAAATCTTTCACTTTATTAACGCTCAATTCCATTTATCCATTAAAATGAGAAAAGAAAAACAGAAAAGTTTGACTTTTGTCACCATCGTTGCATGCTATCGATCAAAATTAATGGACAACGTAGAGAAAGAAAGAAAGAAAAAGTAGTAAAAGCGTTTCATATGTGTGTATGAGCATTGGAGCAAAGGAAATCTTTCCATTCTCTCTCTCTCTCTCTGTGCGGCTTATTCCATTTCTCCTATTCGACACAAAGAAAACACAATCAAGACAAATAATGGTATATTTCGATCGTCTCTTGTTTTTTTGCTCTTACTGTTTTTTTTCTACTGTCCTGAAATTGAAACCATTCTTCGACTCTTTCTTTTTTCTCTATTTTCTGATGGTAACGAAGAGAAGAGGAGAACATAAAATGGAATTCATTACTGTGCGTAGAGAAAAGGGGGAGTAACTGGAGAGAAATCTGAAATTGGCCTTACTGTGTACGTACGTGTCAGTTGACGAATAAATGAACTTAGACGTGTCTTTTATACGTTCGTACATTGTGCCAGTTTCAACAACGGGTTCTCATCATCACTCGACTTCATCGAATGCAGCTGGTAATTATCAAAAATTGTTACAACGTCGTCAAGATTTAAGTCAATCAGCTAAGAAACCAGCACATATAACGACTACGTTTGAACAAACACTAACATTCATTGAACAATTAAAACGTAATCAACATAGATCAGTAACAAACGTAAATCGTTTATCAGCACACGTACCTCAAGAGACTACTAATGATAAAAAGACGTTAACACCCAAAGAATTAAGTTATCAACTTAACTTGAAACTTGACTACCTTATACGAACACGTATCATCGAAAGAAATCGAGTCATTTATGGAACAACTATCACACCACGAACTCCAATTAAATCAAGAATAACACCGACACTCACGCCAAGAGAGAGTTCAAATAGAGGAACACTTTCCGATATTATTCAATTAAGATCGAAAGACGCTACAATATCATCTGCAACTACGATCACAACAGGCACAAATACAACAATGTTTCAGGATGACCTTGTTGATAAAGATTCCTTTGAAGATAATGATGAGATGCTTGAGGAGTTGGTTGAAGAAGAAAACATTAATTTTTTACAACAGCAACCGTAAGGATTGCGAAGCTCGATTGTGATTTATTGAATAGAAATCTTACTGTCTCATGTCGAAAAGAAAACAAATTTCTATAAATTAAAAGTAACAAACTTTCTATTGTTTGTAGGACATTGGATAAAGATCCGTTCGAATTAGAAGATGAAGAATTTGAAGCTGAACTTGAAGAAGAATCTCTTCGTAGTTCAGAAAGTGATGGTAGGTCATAGAATTTGCAATCTTAAATATTCATAATATTTATTATTACTTTTTTATTTCAAAATTTTCAATAGCTGATCCAGACAATGTATTTCAACTCGATCCACATTTACTTCTCTCTGATAAAAGTAATCATGAATATAACTTCAAATATAACAAGTACCATTTGATTATACGTAGCTCGTCGAGTTGGTAATACAGAGGTTAAATCTGGTCTTATACCAAGTTTGTTTAGTAATGTTCCACCGACTATTCGATTCTGTACAGAAAATGAACGAAGTATAACAAAATAGATTTGCTTTTTATTTTTCTTATGAATTTTTTTATGAATTCTTATCATGATTAGTCGAACCTCTTCCATTACCATTGAGAAAAATGATGAAATGGAAAATGAGCACGATAACACCAAATGTAGTGAAAAATACTATAACCCGTTCTGGCTTTCGATTAATTAGTGGTAAGTTTTAATTTGATTAAATTTTCTTTCTATCAATTTTTTTAATATTTTTCTTTTCGTTTCTTCTAGGTGATGGTACGTTTTTCTTTTATTTCATTAAATATGTTTCATACATCTATTTTCTTATCTTGCACAGAGGGTAATGATTGGCTTGGTACATGGTCACGTCATATGAAACCAATATGCTTCAAAGCAATTCGAGAATATCAAAAGGTAAGATAATAATGCGCAGGTTCAACATATGTTTCATATCGTTGGGAAAAGTGATTTGTACATTCTCAATAATTGAAATACACTAAACAATCTCACGAGTGCTGTTTATTATAGAATGATTCTTCTGATGTTATTGATACATTTTTTCACTATTCTTCTAATTAGTCATAGAGAAAAGTGGAATAAGAAATCACATCATTTATTGAAGTGATACTCAATAGTAGGAAGCATACAGTTCTAATGGAGCAGTTCTTTAGGTATCTAAGGAATGTTGTTCTTAAACCTTGATACGATTGTATATGAAATTATTTATGACAAATTACTAATGATTATAGTATACTGACTATGTTTTTAAATAAACTTGCTCGTGTGATCAACAAATGTATGCAATGAAGTGCACAAAATCTATCTCAGATCAAAATTTCTATCCCAAATCTTTGTTATTCCAAAAGTAACGAGTTATAGTCTTGTTTTCTAGGAAGTATCATATTGACATACACTGACTATTCTTTCTCATGATTGTTTTTCAATATGTTTATAAATATGAATATTGTGTTTACATTGAATTTTCATCTATGAAGGTGAATCATTTTCCGGGTTCATTTCAAATCGGTCGAAAAGATCGTCTATGGCGCAACTTATCACACATGCAAGCTGTACATTCGAGACGTGAATTCGACTTTGTACCACAAACATTCGTGTTACCCGCTGATCTCTTATTATTCAAACGTGTTTTTGAAGAAATGACCGATACAAAAGAATCAAAATGGATTATTAAACCGGTTCGTATTTGAAAATAAAATAAATTTCGCGTTTCCTTTAATGTTTGTGAAAATAAAAAAAACGATTGATTCTTTTACTTTTAGCCTGCCAGTGCCCGAGGACAAGGAATTCGAGTAAGTGATTTTTACTTTTATTTTCAAAAGAAAACAAAAACATTTTATTAACCTAGGTCATCAGTAAATTAGAACATGTCCCTAAGAAACGTCCTGTCATTGTACAAAAGTATAGTTTCATTTGAAAATGAAAAAATCATATGTTTTATCATTCGTTTTGTTTCCTTTCATTTTTTTTTCTCCATGTACTAGATATATTGCAAATCCATATTTAATTAATGGACATAAATTCGATTTAAGACTTTATGTTTATGTAACTTCACATGATCCATTACGTATTTATCTTTTTGATGACGGTAAGAATGAATTTTTCTTGTTTTTAATACACTTATCTTATTATTTTGTTTGTAGGCTTAGCTCGATTTGCTTCAAGAAAGTATGTATTATTATAATGAAAATGAAGTTTTTTTTAATTCGACAATAAAAAACAATGAAATCTTCTTTTAAAATAGATATTCTTCAGCAGTTAAATCATTAAGTGATCGTTTCATGCACTTAACAAACTATTCGATTAATCGTTACAATAGTGAATATAGAACAAACAATGATTCGGCTGCATGCACGGGACATAAATGGTGAGAGTTGTAGATTGATATTTACATAATTATCTCATCTTCTTTTTATGAATATCATATCAATATAAATCTACATATGTTTAGGAGTTTGAAAGCACTATGGACATATTTGAAAAAACGTGATCTTGATGTGACAGAAATAATTGAAAAAATTAAAGATTTAATTATTAAAACTATTATCAGGTTTGTAGGAAATTTTCTTTTTTTTCGTTGCATACGTTTGCTCGTGTAAAAAATTGTCAATCATGAAAGTACAATTTTTTCAGCTGCGAACGAAATCAATATTTGCTCGTAGTTTAAATGCCATGTAGTATGCCTTTGAATCTTGAGATTCAAGTACAAGAACAACATTCGTTTTTCGTATTTCAACAATGTTTTTTATTGATGAATATAAGAAATAGTAGAAAAATCGATTATGTATAGAGTGAACTCGTTCTACGGAATTGGCTTTTAATTCATTTTTTAAAATAGTAATGATGCACAAAGATCATATCAAATTTTCTCTATGTTTCATCGACCTTGTTAAGTAAAATATAGTGGATGTGACGAATGATTGCTCTTAGAAATAAATCGCTGGAAAAAGAATTTTTATGAAAATATCTTCCGTAAGTCATTATGTTTGGAACCCGAAAAATACGGACAATGTAGAAAACGAGAATTCATCTAAGGAGAATATTGCAGCATATGCACAGATAAATACACAAACATGGGGAAATCGTAAATCGTACATACATATCATCGACTAGTAATAATCATAAACTAGTTACTTAGTTTTTTCTACGGAACATTTCATAAAAGAATATGAATATCAATAGTTGTAGCAATCTATTTCATATGTTAATTTCTAAACGAACACAACTAATCAATTAAATATTTGATATCTATAGTGCTGATGCATATGTTAATGTGTTAACAAAAGCTAATGTTCGACGTAAATTCAGTGTTCATGAACTGTTCGGTTTCGATGTTATACTTGATGATCAATGCAAACCATATATTGTCGAAGTAAATATTTCACCCAGGTAAATGAAAAACATTTTGTGTCTTCTAACCTGTCGGATATAAGAAAATTCTATTCTGATTTTTTATTAGTTTACACTCAAATTCTCCATTAGATATCAGTGTCAAAGGTGCCATGATAAGTGATTTACTTAATTTAAGTGGTTTTATGATACCTGATCGGCGAGATATTCTATATGAAGGTTCAGCCAGAAGGTAAAATGACACGTCTATTAAATTTATACCATTTAAATTCATCTATCACTATTCGACCAAATATAGAAAACCAAAATTACCGAAGAGTCTTATATTTGATCGTCGAGTTCTACCTCAAGGATTATCAACAGATGAAAAATTGAAACATCAATATTTTTCTCAACGTTATCACGATGAAGTAAAGACCATGACATTTACATTTACATGATAGAAAATATTTTCTCGATTTTGTTCTGTCCATTCTAGCAAGCTCGACGAAATATTCTCGATGTTTTAACACCGGACGATTTAAGAATTCTTATAGAAACAGAAGATGAGTATGCCCGACGTGGTTCATTCGAACGTATTTTTCCAACGAATCAAACACGAAAATATTTAAAATATTTCGAAACACCTCGTTATTACAACATACTTTTAAATGAGTGGATTTCAAAATACAGTCGAATGGAAGAACGCAGTACGTATAAGAAAAAACAAAATGTAAATTCAGGAATAAAAATAGAACTATTGATTATTGAAGGTATCGCATATTTAAATACATTTTGTAAAAAAAATATTCATGTGCAACATCCAGCTACTGATCCGAATCATATGGTGAGAAGACTAATCTAGATTATGTTTTGATTTTCTTGTTTTCATCTAGTGGACGCAATATCAAAAACTTCAAGGGCATATATCTCATCGGGATAATGATAATACAAATACGAATGGATCTTAGCAAACAACTATTGCCCAATGGTGCTTTTTCCTTTCTTTTCTTGAATCTAATTTATTTTTTGTGAACCTTTAACGGTGACTTTTTACTATCTTATTTTTGCTCATCGTAAAAATATATGTGCCTTATTGTAAATATACATATAATTTACTATCAATCATTCATATAATATATTCCGTTGTAGGCTGGATTTCGTTTTTTTATCTATCTATCTATTTTTTTCTGTCCAATAAAATTTTCCTCATGTTGTGCCTTGTTGCTAAGAATTCTCAATGAGTTCTGTAAACTATTTAGTTTTCAAATTGGATGAATCAATTTAATAAAAAAAAACAACCCGTCACCGGTTTCATTCGATTTTGGTTTGATAATTAAATTTGAGAGAAACTAAATATGAAGTAACAGTGGGTTGCATTGATAAAGTTTCTATTATGAAAATAAGTCATTTTATTGTTTACTAAAGGTAAAGAAGACACGATTGAATGAATAAAGATTAAAAACGTCCTTCTTAGTATGATTACAGTATGAGTTTGACCTTCATAAGTCAAGCAAAAGATTCGTGTAAAACTTTAAAGTTTTGTCTCTTCATATTTTCCTGTAAAAGAAAATTTATTTGCCACTAATATACAGATCGTTGAACAAGAAGAATTTTATCTGTGTGAACATGATTTCTGTCTAATTGAAAAATAAAACATGATTTAACTCTGACGGATACTCATACCAGAAGTAAAATTGTATTCGATTCATTATGCGTGCATATATCTTCACGAGTCTTTTTGTTGTTCTCCAAAATTACTGGAGAGAACGCCGATAATTGATAGATTCTAGGTTGAAGTTATAGTGATATATTAAATATTGGATCATAAGTTAACAATATCTACCATGATCTAGAACGATAAATATTTCAGTTCTATGCATTTCAACATTCAATTTATATTGTAACTGGTAAGTTTAACGGTGTTTTATTTTAAAGAAATTAACCAGTTTTTTATCTATGGAACTCAAAAACAGTTAGAACTTGAATGGTGCCCTGAAGAAAATTTTAGAGTATTTTAATGTCGAACAGAAACTACCTATAGATGCAGATAGAAATAATGCTCTCCAATGGTAAAAATAACTTGTTAAGGATGTGCATGATTATATGTATACATATCTATTAAGTTGCAGCAGATGTCCCTATTCTTCAATAGGAACTATATCATTCGATAGATTTCTAGTGGACTATTTTAGAAATCCATGAAATATTAACCGTAGATTTTTGTAAATGAAAAGGAATTACATACTGTTTTTCGACGAGAATTTGATAATAATAAAATCATTCGACTACATATTAATTAGTTAGCCGGATGCTATACTATAGTGACTGTTCATTTATTGACACGAGCATTCGTTTCATATGAAACGGTCTTTTTTTCTTCAAAATAAAACGAAGATTTTGATTTTACAAAATTTTAGATTAAACTATGGAGTTCGATCATCGGCAATTGTTATCACTGTTGGATAATTTAATGAAACCGATATCGACAGTAAAAAGTAAATTACATATTCCTTTTCTTTCTCATGATATCGAAATAAACAGCATTTGACTCATGAACAAATCATTAAATCTATTTATTATCTAACAAGTTTGACATATTGTCTTACTTATCATAACCATACTTTTCTCGTTACGTCAAAGAATTCATTCTAACATTAATCGAACAATTTAATTAAAAATAAGAAAAATACAATAAAAAACAAAAGTCACCTATGGATACATTTTTTCTTTTTCATTTCAGTTACCAATGAAGATGCTGAACAACAACAAATCTTAACCATTAATCTTATTTTTTCTAATGCTATCGATCAGTGTCTTGAAAAAAGTGCATCCATTAGTTTAGTAATACCATTAAATAATACTGAACAAGTTTATTATCGTTATTTACAAATACATTTAAATCTTATGGAAAAACTTCTCTCCTACGAACAAAGTCAACATTCATCCAATTTACCATTGTTTAGCATGCAAGATGAAGCTATTCTAACACGTTCATTATCCTTTATTATTCTTCTTGGTCTTGTCATTCATTTCGATGATGGAATATTTCTTTCAATAGAAAATTATGTAAAATATTCTTCAACATCCATACATTTATTGAAATTAAAATCATATTTAACACATCATAATCGAATGTATAATCTAAATCAGACATTGAATTTTCTCATGAAATCAATTTTAAATTCAACTAAAACATCGTTTCTCATACAACGTTTATGTTCAAATTATTTCTTAGAAATAATTCTAAGTCATTTACAATTACTTTATTCACCGAATTTAAAATATCTAACCGAAAATACTTTCTTAGATAAACATGTTCATCTAAAAAATTTAATTTATCTTCAAGAAAATTTTTCAAATCTATTCATACAACAAATACTATTATTAAATCGTTTATTATCAACTACGATCAATAGCCCTCTATGGCTTAGAAATCATTGTGGAAATTTGTTAACATCAATATTAGTGAGTCCAACTAATCATGGTATTCAACAAATACTCGAAACAGTATTTGAATCAACATCACCGAATGATCGTTTATATACATCGATGGCAAATATTCTTTCAACATGCCCAAAACAATTAAAACCTGACGAATACATTCAACGAATTAAATTTCAATTTATTCAACTCATACATAATCAACGATTTATGCCTATTATATGTATATCGATCAATGATCTTTTAAAAAAGTATGATTCATTGATTGAAAATGAAATATTTTCAATACTATTTAAACCTTTACTATTGTGTAAAAATCAATCATCGAACGATGTATGCACGAATGAACAATTGGAATTATTCATTGATGATTTATACAATTTAATAAGTATTGTAACTAATGAACGAATACGAATTTATTTCTATGAAAATTATCTCAATGAATTAATTAATGTTTGTCTAGCTTTAGAAAAGTCTTTATCATCGTCGAAAGTTAAATGTTGTAATATTTTAACTATTCTATTTTCGTCGATGAATATAGAAACGTGTATTGAATATTTGAAAAAAATTCTATTCAATTTTAAATATATCGGATTAAAATATCTTCCTGATTTATCAGCAAGATATAGTTTAATTATTGATGAAAATGATGAAAATAATCTCGAAATATTTTGTCAGTTAATCGTCAAAATTTTATTTTCCATTGATAATAATGATTGTTTAATTGTTAGAATATTTCTTGATTTATTACAATTATTAACAACAGATAACAAGAGCAATCAAGATTTTCTATTGACAGAAAACGAAAAACAAAATAGTATCAAACAATATAAAATTATGCTAGTTTTAAAATCTATTATGGAATACCTAGCTGAAAATATTGATATTTTCATTAAAAATGTTGATGATATAGTAAAAGTTATACAGGTATGTTTAGTTTTACTAAGAACTTTCTAATACTCTTCTAGAATAAATCTCTCGTCTATGTAAAAAATAGCTAACTATTAAAATAAAGTATATGTACGCTTTGACACTTATCCGCACAACGAGCGACAACTATAGTCAGTGAAATATTAATCCAACATTTGACACTGAACGACACTGAAATTCAAAGTCGTTCAATGTCAAATATTTGATTATTGATATCATGTAATGCGTTCAATAGTAGTATGTCGATTCTTCTTAGTGACTGTTATTTTTCGTCACGGTTTTCTTATTTCGACTATAGAATCTTCAAGAGTTGAAATCAGTCCAACTAAATCATACCGATTTAGAAAATTCAACGGGCCGAAGAAAAAGCGGAAATTCACCGGCTGAAATTTAAGAATAACTCTTCATTTTGCTATGTTTAAAAATATATTTTAGAAGTTTTCCTATCAAGTATTCAGTTGATGGCATGATACACTTTATATAAATGAGTGAAGAGCACGATCTTTTTATAGTTCAAAGAAAAACATCGATAAAGGAAGATTTCAATAAAAGAACACAAGTATTCTATTTCATACACTCAGTCAAAACACCAAAAATTATCAATATCGATAGAGTAGAAATTGAATTATAGGTATTTTTCTTTTCTAGCTATAATCGCACAAAGATTATGCTCTTCATTCATATGCATGTATAGAACGTCTTTTGAAACCGTACATCATCGAAAATTTTCTTTAGTTTACAATGAATATTGATTGAATAGTTCTATGTAACTATTAGTTAATCAATCTCATAAGTGAAACCGACTATGTCGGTTTCTGCAATATTTTATCTAGCTAGACCAATTTTCAAGTAATCAGTTCTACCGGTTTATAAGCAATTTTTAACCGGCTGGTTTATCGATAGCATCATTTTACAGATTTCTTTCCGGTTCCAATGCTAGAGTCTTCAGTCGCACTATTCTACTTTCCTATAATTGAAAGCAAAGCCAAGTACGATTTCTAAGTTGAAAAGCAATCTAGAAATTGGCGGTAAAAATTTTGAAGAAACATGGTACTGTGACCCAATAGATTATTTATACTACTTACAACTCCAGACCATTCCAAAAATTGATATACATCATTCATGAAATGTGTCTTTTTTAACAAGTAATAACGGAACTAATTAGGTGTCATGTAAAATTTTGAACTAGAACACTGACAGCTAATATATAATGCTTTCTATTACTGAACGTATTACATAAGAGAAACATTACTAACTCATCACAATGATATTACTATAGAACAATCAATAGTTCGAAGTCAGTTATGTAGTAATATCTGCATAAGTTAAATCATATGTATTGACCGAGCATAACGCTTGTTTAAACATAAATTTGAATATTTCATCAATAATTATGCTCAAGACAAAAAAAAACGTTTGTCTCCAACAAATTATTTTCTCGTGGGTCCTACGATGCGTAATGATAAATGAACATTAGTTATTATAACCTTTTGTTTGACTAGCTAGTCTCTACATGCTGTTAATTTGCCTTGTTTCTTTTCAACTGATGAAAGGAAACTATCTTATAATAGAATATCAAATTATGTATTCCTTCATTAGATAAACTGAAAACAATGAAATAAAACAGAAGAATTCATTCATGACTATCTGTCAAGAATAGCAATACATATTATCCGTATGAGACTACGAGCAAGTCGAGTACTAAATTCTTTCACATCGGTTAGACTCTGACCTTCATGTATATTTACAAGAAAATTACATAAATATAAAATGAATGGTTTCCTGTTGAAAGGAAATAAAACCTTGCATTAATAAACATTAATGGCTTTCAAGCAGATATTTCAAAGTAAAAGAAAAGAAAAGAAAAACATGAAATCACTACCGACATTAATCAAAGAGAATATCTGTTTGTCACGACAGTGAACTAAAGTATTCATTCGTAGTTTGCATTAACTTATCGCATTCAGTTAAATATAACTTTTTCAAGACAAATCGAAAACAAAAATAAAGAAAAACATTCGTGAACACTTTCAATCATCATAGACAATTAGTCGAATACATGAAAATAGAAAAAACATTCGCCACATTGACATTCATATACTCTCATACTATCTGACTAATTAGAATCAATTAAATGCATAAAACATAAACTATTTAGATAGCTAATCATCTAGATATGCGCACGGTTTTATTGCTGATAATCAAATTTATATATTTATCTCTATATGCATTTATCTAATGACATATGCAAAATGTTCGGAAATATAATTAATCCTAAAAGTTATTATCACCTAATTTATTATAGATTATTCTTGAAAAAATAACGAAAACATGTCAAGAAAAAGCCAAAGAAAATCTTGTTACAAAAGTAACTATTGATGATATTGATGATGATGATGATTTATCTTCGGATAATGAAGCATTGCAAATTGTTTTTACGATTTCATCATTATTAATAACTCATTATGATCAAGTAATCAATTCTTTTTTAACATGACTTTTCTTTTACATTCATTTATTTATTTTTCATAAGTTATCACATGAAAATAGACAAATTCTTGCTTCATGTTATTCATCATTGATATGGATTGCTAAAAATCATTCAAACAATGAAATATGTCAATTAGCACATGAATTATCGATCGCTTTTATAACATATGGTGCAATAAAAGAACAAACTATTCAAAAAAAGTCATCATTATTAATTGAAGAGATTGATAATGAACGTGATTTACGCGAAGAAAAATTTCAAAATGCATTAGCTTGCTTGTATGATTTAAGTATATCGATACGTGCACATGGTTTAATTCTATTTCGTCGTTTAATTGAACGAAATGACAAAGAAACATTAGGTCAAATTCAGGATAATGATATGAAATTATTTAAACGTTTTCAAGAACATCTACACGCTGATGATTCATATGAATATCTAGCTGCAATTAATGTACTTAGTGCTTTAACGCAACAATATACGGATAAAATTTTACCAATACTTTGTAATGAATATATGAGTGTGAATAGAAAAATAGAAGATAAATTAAAAGTTGGAGAAATTCTAGTGAAAACATGTCGATCACTTGGTAAGAAAACTAGATTTATAGAGACACATGATTGACATCATATCTAAGAAGTAGAATAAGATGGGTTTCTGAAGATTTCTAGAGTCGTTGACCTGTAAATTCTTGTTTGAAATATATCTATATATACATGAATGTGTTTTATTTTATTTTTACATTGAGAAAACATTTGATAATAGAAATAAAAGAATTATTATAGCACAAATAAGAGAAAATAATTCAGTTTTTAGTTTTAAATGACTCTAGAATAAAGATAACGCTCATAATGCTCTTCTTGAGTATATTGTCAAAGAGTTTGAAAAGGTCATCATTTTTGAAAAAAAATGTTTTGTCATCATGACAACTCTTAGGGATAAGTCATTAGTACCGAGTATCGATTAGGGGCTTCCTCTTTCAAACGTTCATCCTGAACTCGGGACACATCGAATTATATGGAAAATTCAAAGCAGATGGAAACTCTTTTGAAAAGATTACACTAACATCTGCAGTTTTCCATTAACATATTTTGTGAGGCAAGTCACGATTAATGTATTATGAGATCCGAAGTTTTCCCTAAATTGTTAGTTTTTACATAGAATTATGATCTTGTCAAAAAAACGCTTCAATTTGGCATGACCGTTTGAGTTGATTGTGAAATATTTCTTCACAACAAGAAAAAAACAGGATGGCAATCTAAACATTTCAAGTAAAATTATCAAAACAATACTTATCTACTTATAGAAGTGCTTATTTTTTCAAAAGTAATCATAAAAATTTCAATTTAACATTCATATTCGGCAACGTATTGCAGCTTCACATGCTGTTTCACAAGAAAAAAGCAATTTACTAAATGGAGGTTGCTTCGAGAAACCTCAAAGTGCTCAAGTACAAGGTTTCCTGTTTGTTTCTAGAAAAAAAACTTATTTTTCAATCATAGTTTGATTTAAATTCTTCACTAAAGTGACCTGTAACTTTTCGGGGCACAAGAGATTTATCTAAGACAGTTCCTATCTATCTATATTATGGACAATTATATATTCTCTCTTTTTCTATTATTCTCAAGGCGATATGTCAACAAAATATTCTTCTTTATTAATAAATACATTTTTGAATGCATCAAAACATACCGACGACGATATGTATCGTGCAAGTGCATTGTCAAATCTCGGTCAATTATGTACAGTTCTTAAATATTCTCTTGCCAAAGATCTTCCTGAAGTAAAATAAAGAACTGTCGATATGCTCACTCATCAATATCATTCTCTCGTGTTGTGTTTTTTTCTTTCCATTAGATTCTAATAGCTTTGAAAAGTTATTTATCAATATCGGAATCATCAGATGTTCGACGATCATCAATTCTTGTCTGTGAACTTCTATGTCAATCGCTTGAACAATCAACATGGTTAAATATACTTGGCGATGTATTACCATCGTTCTATCAATTAATAAACTATCTCTACAAAAATGATAAAGATGATGTTGTACGTTTGCACGCACAAATAGCACTTGACGAATTGAATAAAATTTGTCGAGACTATTTACAACCACCGGTTATATTAGAGAAAAAGATTCGTATTTTATCATAGAAAAAGGTATCCTCTTCTGTTTATTTATATGTAAATGTTTTTTCTTTTTCTACTACACAATAAAATTTAAAAAGCTGTTGAAGTACAATAACCAAATGTTTGAAAACGTCTTTGCGGTATATAAGTATTTCCAAACCCTAATAGTTGTTTTAATGTTAAACGAAATTGCGGTGATGCTATGCCATAGAGTACGAAATTTAATGCATGATTTGAATACGACATCAATAATGTTATTGAATTGTATAAACGAAATTGATGTTCTTGATTAAGTTCTTGAAAAATTTGACCAATAACAATTGGTGTTAATAGTATGACAAAGACGAGATTCAATGTTAATAACATATATGAGACTTGTTTTGCACGGCGTGTTCCTTTACGTGTTTTGCCTTTCACTGCTATATGTACTGTTGTATGACGTAATGAGAAAAATAGACGATAAGCTATTATACCGGCACATATTGTCATTATGATGAACGGAATGAGTACATATGAGAAAAGATCAATGACATTGTATGGTTTTTCGAAAAATTTAAAATATGTAATTGATGTATTATGCGTACATATAATTATCTCTTGATGAGATGCTCTATTAGGAATAGACGACTGATCTATTGTACTTTTTGAACCCATAAATAACAAAATGTGACTATTTATTAATGATATAGTTATACACATGCCAAGAAATATGCGATCGGCTGATTTCGGTCGACATAATCGTTTATTCAATTGCATAACTGTACATGCTATTGCACGATCAATTGAAACAATAGTTAATATCCATGATGATAATTGTGTTGTCACATATGTGAGAAATGTATGAAATTTACATAGAAATAAATTTTGTGTTCTTACATCGAATGAAAAATAATCACGCAAAATAATATTTCCTAAACCTAAGTAGAGTACAATTAAATCGACAATTGACAAATAAGCTAAATAACGAAATGTTGAATGTCTACGTAATTGTTTTTGTGTAAAAACAATAAACGATAATGAATTTCCAATACTACCGACAAATAGACAAATAAGTGCAAATGGTTTTGTTATACGTGAATCATAAATATCGTTTGGTGTAGCAATTGCTTGAATGATGGATGTTGTCAATGGTATATCTGTTGTTGTATTCGATATTGAGCTTGTATGAATATGATGTTCATGTTCAAGAGATTGTGTAATGACCATTGATGCTGAATGAGACCACATTAGAAATATTCGAATGATTTTGTGTTTCTTCTGGGATCAATAAATAACATCAGACAATGATCATTACAAGAGTTTGTAACTTTGATCTTATCATAAGTCAGTATTCGTAGTGTATTCTTTGAAAAAGCAAAAGTCAGAAAACAATATAGATTGGAAAATTGGAAATACAAAAAATAAACGAACACACAATTCTTCGAATTGTTTTTGACTATGAAAAATGAAGAAGGTTTCGGTACCTTTACAATTGTACTATGTATGCGCATAAATGTTGATATGTGTTTGTATCTTTTTATAGACTTGTAGCGTTTGTATACATGGAAAAGGTTTAGACTCTAAGGGATAAGAGAAAAAAAGAGCGACTGACTCTTGTTTTTCTTCTTGACTATCACAACTACATACTTTTTTCTCCGTGCCATCCATGATTTCCGCTGTAACACTCGTTTTCATTTCTTCTGTCTCTCTCTCTCTGTCTCTATTTCTCTAATGTTCTATCTAAATTTACTTTTTTAGCAAAACACAACTGATATTCACTGATGACAGACAGGTTCGAGATCTGCACGATCCCATATATTCATCTGATGCCAACGCCTTAGTATCGTTCTAGTCATGAACCTTTTTATTTTCGCCGACTTTCTCGCCCCCTATCTTGATTGATCTAGCCGTTTTCTTCTTTTTTATTGAACAAAGGACGTTCGTCCCCATTCTTTGCTCAAAATAATCATCATTACATTTGATATACATACAATAGGAAAACTCGTCAGCATTCTATTGACACTTGCATTTGCGCTTGATGTCATCGTTCTCGTCTTTTCTTGTTGCTCTGCTTCTCCTTTGATTTCATTATGAAATGAACAATTTCGAAATGAAATTAACAGGCGTTCTCTATTATGATTGTTGTTTTTATTATTAATATCTCGAACCAGAAATCTAATCTAGATAAGAGTACTATTTTAACTGAAAGACATTAAGATTATTAGTTCTCTGTTATGAACAAAAGTAGAGTACTTATCTCTTTTGAAAAAAATAACAATATCTACTGAAAAGTGACGGATGATTGCCTATTATATACATATATATATATCAAACAACACCTATCATTAATTGTACTATCGATTTTGAACGAAACATTCTGGTTAATTACGAAGTCGATTGATAGAAAGAAAATTCTTGTACTTGATAATCCCTATTAGATTTTCAAAAGAATGAATATGTATATATATGCATATTTATAAATAAACATTTAACGAGACAATTACTTTTGTTTTGACATAACATAGTTTTACAAATATCAGAATGCAAACAGAACAAAAGTACTTGACCTTACTCTTTTTATGAACAAGATTGGTTTAGATTATAAGATAAATTTGTATGGATGACATTCTATTGTCATCATATGCACGGCACTAATTTATTCATTGAAAAGAAAAGAACAGTTGAAAAGAAGAACATTGAGACCAATATACTTACAAAAATAGGCACTAGCAGATGGGCGTAAAGAAGAGTATTAATGTTTTTCCTTACTCGTTTTTTTCTCTCTCTTTCTTGAAACAAAGTTATTATGTCGTCTAGCTTTGCATGGAGAAAATCTATATAACCATATAACATCGCAGAAAACATGTCAGTGATGAATGAGTTAGTCAATTAAAAATAAGTTCTTGTTTCTCATATATTTTCTGCTGTTTTGAAATTAGTCGTGTTTTGTCGATTGATTATTATTTCAAAAGTGAAAACATCTTGAAAATCAAACAAGAATCGAAACACAATTTTCAAAGAAAGGAAAAATCGTGTTGTACAATATTTCGTTTAGATTTTATTTTTCAAGGCATGTCTTCGTGTCAATGAATGACAATAGTCAGCGGGCAGATTGTATATATTGTAATACGATCGCTTGATAGATGTCACATGTTGTTGATGAACATTTGACATTTTGTTGCCGATAAGTGGAAAAAGAAAAAATTTGATTCGTTAAAAATAAAAATCAATCGTGAATGACTTAGAAAGAAAATGGATGGATGGATGGAGAAGAAGAAAAAAAAAGAGCAGAATATAAAAAGAGGAAACAATAAATAAAGAATGAAGATACTCAACAGGATGCTTACATATCGTCTTTCAATACATCAGTTGAAGATAAAAAATCAATAGAATCTAATTAATAATGTTGCTTGAATCAAGTCATATAAATGTGCTTCTATCATTTGTACGTTCGATATCGAAATCGAACGATCCAGATCAATTATTATCTTATAATAAAGTAAATAGAATCTTCTGAACATAGAATTGTACTTTAATATCGTGTTTTATTTGTTGACAGCGTGCATATATATTAATAAATTCACTAGTAAAACAAATTCGTGATCGTATCAAAGTCGATCAAAATCTTATAATTGATCAACGCTTAGAAAATGTTATCATTTCATTAGCATATTTAGCTGTTGAACTCTCAGATGCATGCAAAGTATGAACATATTTTTCTTTATTCATGAAAAATTATTATTCGATAATGTTTATTTTTTTCAAGATTCGTGCAGAAATTATACAAGTTTTACTTGATGTTTATCAGAAAATACCTACAGCTAACTATTATGAAGTAGCTTCATTCGATTATAAACATAGTAAAAATTTGAAAAAAAAGAATTTTTATTTAAGATTAATCGAGTTTTCTATGTTGTTTCTTTTTTTTACAGGTTTACCACCTGCTGAAGTATTCGGTTTTACTTTTCATACTGCTTTAACTGAATTAGCATCGACTTCTGAAGATTTAAAAATGAGAGATCAAGTAATATCTAGATGATAAATTTCGATTTGTTTTTCATCGAGCACGAACAATACTTCTAGATAATGGCTCTTGTTGCTGATATTATTCGACGAATAGTTGAAAGCTTACGTAAAGCAGCATATGAACATTCGAAGGGTATGTTATATTTTCGAAATAATCATCAAACTAACATCAAGATATGATTATAGAAAGATATCGATCGATATATCGCTTTGAAATACCATTCTTATTTGGAACACTTCGATCGATCGGACGGTATGATTTTTACTATTTCAAACTTTGTTTTTATTTTTCATTAATTACACAGAATGAGTACATGAAATTATTCTTTTATGATTTACTGAGAATGATAAATACAACTATTAGTTGTTCTATTCCGAAATCGAATAAGATTTCAAGTGATATATTTCTATAGAAAATATTTAATTTGATCATAAATAAATAGTACAAGAGAAAAACAATAATAACTTTGTTTATTTGACATATAGAATATCAATAACAGATCAAAGTTTAATGTCACAATTATATCCAATAAATTTTATTTCGTCCACACAATCTATTTATATTGAACCAACTGAAACTTCGTCAACATCAACTGTAAAAAATCCAACAATAGCTTTTCGTCCGATAATTCCAAAGGTTTTGACAAAGAATGTTCTATCATCAACAAACGATAATTTACAAAATATGCCACATTCCAATACAAATTTTCTTCTATCAACATGTGATCAGCAAGATTATTCGACAGGTTTTAATCATTTAGCATCGACATATCGATCACTTTCGTAAGTATTCTTAGTGTTCTATGGTTTTTTTTATAAACAAAAAATCGACGGATTTTGTCGGTTGACATATTGAATATTGCCAAAGTTATTCATCTTAAAATCCCAAGAGGCAAAAACAAAGAAACAATGAAAAATGTGTTCTAGAATCAATTTTCTTTCCTATTATGACCCCTAGAGAACAAGAAAAACATATAATATTACAATCTAGGAGTTTAACATTGTAGTCAAATATTTTGATTTCTACAAAAACAAAAATTCATTTATCAGTTCTTAAAAGACAACATTATTAGCGTTGGGTTATCTATTCGTTCGGTGAGTGCAGGTTATTTTAAATTTGTTTTTCCTAAAATCGTTTGAGCTATAATGATTATGATTAGCTGAAAACATTTTTATTTAATCATATAGCGCACGGGTAAACAATTGAATAAATCAGGAAGTTTGCTGCTTGTGAAAATCCTGCCATGGCTACTAATTATATGCTAACTGTTCTCATATGAGAATAACTTTTATGATAAAAAACGCTCAATTAAATATATCGGTAAATCGATCGTTTTCACTAAAAAAATGGTATCATTTTACTTTTTAAACAGCTATAATTCATGTTTATATATCGTTTGATTGTAATTGTCTACTAACTGATGTTTCCCCAAAACATCATTTGTCCATATGCTAATAACATCTGGATTGTTTATAGTATTGAGATATCAATTAGTACTCCATGGAGACAACTATGAACTTTTATTTAGACCGTTAAATAAGTCCATTAAGTCCATGGTGTCGCATTTTCATTTATTATGAGAGCATTAGTGATTGATTTCAACATTTTTAGAATGAAAATTAGTTGAAATAATGAAATAATAGCAAATTTTCTGTCGATTGTTAAGTTGAAAAAAAGAATTTTAGACAACAAATAATGATATAGAGAAATCTAAAAGTATAATAGGATATATGTTTTCAACACCATTAAACATCTGGCTATCAAAAATGCTAATGCCATTTGTTTATGGGACAATAACGCTTTGCAGAACTATTTTAATCAACTATTTCTATCACACTTAAATGCATAATAATGAACTTTTGAATACTTTCTTATAGAAATGATATCACGCCTGATGGCGTTACAGAGTAGTTGAAATGGTTGTTTATTTTCACTTGTTTATCAGAACTAACTGTAATATGATTTCGTAAATCTAATAATATAAAAAATATAATACTACGTAGTTTATTTATCGCTCACATCAAATACATGTTTGCTTGTTTGTCTTAAATAACAGTTTAATAAAAAAGAACCAAGTTCTATGCTTCGGTTGTTTTAGTTATCAATATAAATTGATTGATTAATTGTCATCGTTTTATTTGAATGATGCTTGTATCAAGAACATTATTTTGAATATTTATTTTGCTTGTCGAACAACTGAATTAATAATCGTACTTTTTGTTTTTAGTTCGGTCGAGAGTTCTGATCTTCCGATGTTAGATGTTGATATTCCAGCTAATTATTTATTTTTTTCCGTCAGTGGTTCAACATATCGTCGTCAAATAAATTCTTCAAGTTATATGAATTCAGATCGCTTTCGTGTTTGTCTCACTGTACCAATATTAGAATATTTGCATGAAGTAAAAAATATTAATCTCTTTTTATACATATATTGATGAAACAAACAATATTTCTATTTTTCTAGACGCTAAAATTGATCGATAATCGTGTCGTTAAGTATTTGGATAAAGTAGCCGTTGTTGAATATGATTCCATTCATCGAGCACAATTTCAGATGCCAATCGTATGTTTACATATATTGATCTATACATATGAATTTGTTTTTTTTCAAAGTCAAAGAATAAAATTATTTTTTTTTCTTTTAAAACATTTAAGTCGAAATTTCCAACTCGTCATTTTCCTTATACGTATTTTGGTGATATACTTATATTGTGTATAATAAAATTATTTCGTGATAATCTTGAATTACTTGAAAGATTTAATGGTAAGTTCATGAGTAGATATAATCTGTCAGTCTCTGTTTTACGTTTAATAACAGAGGAAAGTAAATTTATTTAGGACGAAGAAAAAAATGTCCTTTAGGTACGTTTTGTTTGGATACAGTCACATGTAGCATTAAACTCTGATCATACTAATCCTCTTGCTATAAGTGCAACAAAATAGAATTTATTTGAAAGTTTACTTATCATTGTTTTGTGTTATTTTAGAACGTTTAGCATCAATAACAAAGTCAACATATTTATTCGTACAACAATTAATAGCATTGAAACTACTCGATTTAGATACAGATGAATATGAAAAAAATTCACATCGCTATCGAACACGTGTTGATGCCAATGCAGCAGCACTTGAATTACTTTGTTTATCATGTGATGATGAAATAGGTAAGATAGATTAAATATGTCAACAGATGATAATTATTCGAAAAGAAGAAGAGAAATTCGTTCAATAACTAGATGCGATAAAATAAATTCCTTCTATTGACCATTGTTCTTAGATCTTCCGAGACAAAAGAAAAATCTTCTCAGTATGTATATCTACTGAATATTATACAACACTTATTCTTTATGCTGATGCTTTTTTTCCTCTTAAGCAATTATATTAAAACAGCAATTTTCTCTTTTGATAGTAGTACATGCATAGGGCTATGGTTGTTTTGTTGGGTCAACATTTCTATACGTATCAAGGGTTATTTATTTGGTTCATGTTGATCAGTGACAAAGAAAAAAATAAGGAATGAATTTTGGAATTCAGAAAAATAAAATTCTGTATTAAAAAAATCATCATTGAATCAGTGTTGGAGAACTCAGGATTTCAGTTTTCTCTCAATGTTGAAAATAAATAAGAGATGATGACGAATTTTTCAATAAAATATGTTTTATCATTTGAAGTATATTCATTTCTTCACTTTAATCAATGAGAGTTCCTTACGATATTTAATAATCACCATCTTATATAACTGTTGAAAACTAAAAAAAATCAATAATTTATTCAATCGAATATTTTATTCGGCGATAAATTCTTGAATTTGAAATTGATTGAATTATTAAACGAAATCAAATTGTGAAAATATAAAACACATTATATTAAATCATCTGTTTCGCTGTTTCAATAGTCAAGAAATACTTCTACTATTGTCAAATGATAGAATAATATTGCTTATTTATCAACAGAGATCATGTATGTGTCTATCGAGAAAAATCTAACGGACTAACTAATTATTCAATGAATTAGATCGATCATAAAATTTTATGTCTAATCATGTGTATATGAGCTGAATTAAGTAGCGTCCAGATAAAAACATTCTTAAATGTATGTATTCTGATAAATCAGTGAATACTATCTGAAACAACATCGTTTTCGTCTGACGAATCTATCATCTAGTAGTTCCCCCCCCCCGAGAAGTCGCTTAGTTTAGTTGGCAAGTAATGAACGATTGAAACATTTTCATAAGCATTGATTAAACTAAGGCAAGAGAGAAAGAATTTAATGTTTTTGTTTTCACTCATTCCAATATCTAAAATAACTTTCGTTTTATACTTTTCAACTATTGAACCTAATAATTGGAAAAGAATATCACATAACCCATACACTACTCTTCACATATTTAAACATGTTTTTTTCTTCTATGTCTAACATATCTTTTTTAAATGATTTAGAAGCAGAAAAATTATGTACAAAATGTGCTGAAAAGTTTAGTCAAGAAACATTAAGCATCAAATTACTAGCAGCACAAATACCATTACTAGTTACATCATTAGAAGTGAGATATGACAATTGTCGTAGTTAACATCATGTCTATCTTTCTTATACTATGTATTGAAGGTCTTAAGTCGATTAGCTGAAAAACATAAGTCATTAGCAATCTATACGATTCGAGCTTTATGCGATTTTTTAACTGAACCATCACCAGTACTTTATAAATTATACCGACATACAAGTTTAAAAATTGATGGACAAGAACGTGCAATCTTTTTTCACGAACAAGCAAAATCTTCGAAAGAATATCGAGCATTTCAAATATTTGAAAAATTACGTGATGCTGCCATTGAAGGACTTTGCAAGTTCGTGTTTACCTTTTGTTTTCATATTTATTTTAATCAACTATAACGAATTTCATTTGTGTTTTTTTTTCGAAAAATAATTTAGATCCTTATTTATACGTTTGGATTCGGATCCTAAATGTGTTGAAGCATTACTTGTACAACTTTCAGCAAGACTGGCATCGGGCCACGTGAATGATAAGTAAGTCGTTAGAATGTAGGATTTAATATTTTGTTTTGGTAGTATCATACTAACGAGATCATAACACATGACATGTAAATTTTCTACTCTCTTATTGTTTTCGTTTTCACAAATATGATTTTACATAACGTAATGGACATTTTCAGTGCACTTTGGGTGTTTAATATTGTATTGCTCGATGCAGCTGTTCCCAAACGCCGTTCATCGATACGAGACGGTGTTAACAAAGAAAAATATGAAAGATTGTTGTAAGTGAGAAAATTAATAGAACATTTACATATACATATATATTTATATACATACTTCTTTTTTTGATTCCACGGAAGTTTCCTCAGCTTGTTTTTTAGTTTTTTTCACTCATTTTATTTGTCTGTTGTGTAATCTTAGTGAATGAATGGTAGTGTTTGAAGTGTTTATGAATGTCAAATGATGACTAATATGTTCCAAAGACACACTATGAGAATGCACGTACATGCTTGTTCTAACTTTTGCTATGTTGTTCAACAAGAAACTTTAATCCTTTACTTAAGAAATCGTACCCATACTTCAAATTGGTTTGTTACGAGAAGACGATAGAAAGGCATAGCCTATAGATTATATGAAACGTGAAGAGAGGAGACTTAGAACGATATATGTTGACTTAATGATTGTGATATGTGTGATTATAAAGATTGTCTTAATATTAATTAGGGTATGATAAACCTAGTTTCGTAGGGCTAGGATTACCATCAGATTTATCCGGGACTATGAACATTGGCAAGAACAAATAATTCATCTGACTATTTGTTTTCTATTATCAGAATAGAAAATCACTAGTCTTCTGTTAAACTCGATACATGACAGTTCGAAGTGAATTGTTTGACAGTCAAATTAAGAACTGAGATTCATGCATTCCTTTTTTCTTTACTTGCTTATGGTAAGACTGATTTTTTGTTGTTTTCTATGTGTTGTTGACTTAAGAAATGACCGTTGAACAATTGATGAGTCTGATATGACATCAATTATCTTTTATATATCAATAGTTCATTCGAATTTTGCACAGCTTAAAATCTATTTCAATCATATCACTAGAAATTTATGTTTATTTGTGTATATCTATTTAGACAAACATCGTTAGTATGTCATAATACAATATTGACTTTGGGCCACATGGCAGTAGCATTGAAAGATGTTCAACATACACAACAATCGATTCTAGCTCGATTTCAACAACGTCTCGGCGATCCACCATCACCATTAGATATTCTTATTATAAATCAAATTGGTTGTATGCTTATTTCTAGTTTGGTAAAGAATTTTGTTTTGTTTTTTACATATTCGTTATTTATTTATATCGGTAATTCTTAATTGTGAAATACGAACAATCGATTATTATTTAGAATAATTCATTAAATATGCTAATGAAACAATCATGTTGTCCTTCGAAAAATTCATTTTCTATGAAACCTAATCATCGTGTGCCTTATCTAATAAATAAATTTATAAAATTATCTCAAACACCAATCGAATTCATCATTGATCGAACAATAATTTTGAAAAAAAAAGATAACAAATCTCTTAAAAAAACATCTAATCATCGTCTTTGTGCATCCAATGGGGTATTTTAGTCGAACGAGAAATTTTTTCAAAGCATTTTGCATTATCATTTGAAAACATCAATCACTATTCATTTAGTAACAAACAAATAATCATTGTGTTTATTTTTTTTTTAGCCGCAAACCACATATGAAGAAATTCTTGGACTTTTTACTGAAATAATTATTGACTCAACGTATTCAACGTATGATACTACGAATACAAACACAGCAACTGGTCGACGTACGACTAAATATAAGTATGTTATTTAAATATGAAATCGAATTTTTTCATGTTTTGTCATTATGAATTTAACATTTGGAACGATATTGCATCTTTGGGGAGAGATTGCATAATATGAGAAAAGAAAACAACTACTTATTGTAAACTCATACCTAACATTAATATTTATCATTAAAGTTTTAATTCGTTAATAACCTTTTCATATCATTATTTATCAATAAAATATTGAGATCTACAGTCATAATAACATGAATTTCCACGGTCATTTTTAAACAAAAACTTCAAGAGTTCCTGAGTCGTGTGTAGTATCTTGTTTCGCCATTATCTGTTCGAACTGATAAGTTCAGTACATCGTATAGGTTTCGAGAACGTTTGTTGAGCTAAGTTTCAGATTTTTAAATGATTGTAATGATGCTCTGCATTTGACATTGAACAAAAGTTTAATATTTCACTGAGATGTCTATAGAAAGAGAAGAAAAACATTGAAGTAAGCATTCTTTCTATATCTTTATTCTATAGATCTTATCGATAGGCTTACGTGGTGGGTGCTAACTAGATTCTAACTATTAGCCATTTCAAAAAAAAGAAGACACCTGATTATTTTTCTCGAATAATTTTGAAGCATAAAAAATACACTGTAAAATCAAAATATTTCAAAGAATGTTCCCTGTTATAGATAATTTAAACTTTCAAAAAGTAGGCATTTTTCATGGACACCTAGCAAAATGTGATTTCACTTGAGAATAGAATATCTGAAAGAAAGACTTTACTTTTCAAATGAGATTTTCAGTCTATGTTATGGACCACTAGATATGTCTCATGGCAAAATTTCAGTTCGAAATTCTAGAATACAACTTTTCAAACCAAAGTTAAACATTCAGCAGATTTAGTTGTGCTTCTGAAGGAAAAGTGAAAAAAATCTCACAATTCCAGGTTTCCTATAACAGATAGTACGTCAAAATATCTAGAGAAACAAGATGTTGATTTTTAAAACATTCCTTTAAAGAAATACTCTTGTCTCTTCATGATCTGATGGATTTATGATTCTGAGTGTGCTCTTTGTAAAGATGAAAACCATGCTCTTCTATCGTGATTCTGTCAATAGTTATCGAAAGAAATGCCAGCGAGTCTTCTTTTTTTGAAATGGATAAAGAGTACCTGTACAAAATTGATTGAACACTGTTGTATAGTTTCTACGAAAATGGCAAGTCTTTGAAATAAACGAATTTTTCTAAGATTTCATTCTGATAGACGAAAATGTTTTGATACTATACCCTAAAAATATCGATTGGAGAGTATTTTGGATACTCAAAAATTATACACATGAGACAAGATGCATTCTGACATATGACAAAAATTTAGAAAATTGACCTTCATCAATGTTTTGATTTTTCTTTATGATATAAAATATCTTTAACAAAAAAAAACATATGTTTAGACAAGCGTCAAATGCTGTTATTAATGCATTAGCTAATGTAGCTGCTAATATTCAAGGATCATTAGAATTAATGAATCTATTAACAAGTATTCTTGAATTATTTGTTCAGCTTGGCTTACGAGCAAAAGAAGCAAGTGAAAAATCGACGAAAAATGCACTTAAAGTAATTCTATTTTTTGTCATTTATTTCAATTCAGTTGTATTAAGTGTTCTGTTCTGTTTTTTTTGTTGCAAGGCATCGAATACTGCTGGTAGTCTTGGTGTACTGATACCTGTGATAGCTGTTGTTATGCGCCGAATATCAGTTATTGTTGAACCATCTGAACGTGTATTTCGTCTATTTCAACATTTTTGGTTTTATTGTGTTCTATTTGGTTTTGCTGATTCAGAACGAGGTTTATGGCCATCAGAGTGGCATGATTGTGTTCGATTAATTGCTACTAAATCTCCAACATTAGTAGCTCAAAATGGTCCCTATGTACCACTGAAATCTGCTATGCCATTAAAACCTGAACAAATTGTTAAGGTAAATAAAAGGTTTTAAGAAAAAAAAACGTTCGTATAGTCGATGACGATTTTTCGATTTATGAAACTTGATATCGTTTTCTATCGTTCGACTATGTAAAATACGCTTCAACACATAGAATACGAATCTAAAATGAATAATAGATGAATCATTTTCTTTTTATCTTGCTTGTTGAATAGGTCTGAATAGTATTTATCAATAGAACATAGAATATAATTTTTCGATTGACTAAAACGAACACAATTCAATTTGTGTTCGTTGCTAGTACTTCAGCTGGCGTTATTATAAGACTATCATTTTCTTTTTAGTTCTCTGAGAGAAACCTTAACATATTTCATTGTTTTTCTTTTCTAGGAAGATAACAATGAATTAAAATCACAGTTAAATAGTATATTTTCTGCTTATCCAACTGCGAAACCATTCATCGATAGATTTGGTTTTGAACAAAGTGCTTACACACTTTCTGTGTATTATCTTGAAACATTCAGGTAGTTATTTGCTTTCTTCGATGGACATACGAATGATTCCTTGTTTTTTACTTGTTGTCAGAGTTTGTCATTCACTTGTACCATCAGCTTTTCAATGTATATTTTCGTATCTTGAAGATCCTGGCTTATTAAAAGATAAATATGGTATGATGCGAGTGAAAAGAAAAACAAGAACTCGATTATAATCTTTAATTATTTGTTGTTTTAAAAGGTTTATGGACATTAATGACAGCTGTTGGAAGAAAAAGTTTCGAAATCTATGTCGACGAAATGAAGAAAATGGTAAGATTAAAAATACCATGAACTGTTTTTATATGACTATGAATTTTTGTAGCCGAAAAGTCGTGAGCGAAATAAAAATCTCGAAGTTCAATGTCAATTTTTCATGGTTAAACGAACACATGTTCGTGCTGAAGTTCGCGAAGAAGCTAAACTCTATCTATATTCATTACTATCGAAAAATGCGTAAGATTTTCGTGTTACAATATGCATGAAATGAAAAGCAAATCAAATATGATATTGTTTACAAATCTTTTAAGGTTTCCACATTTATTCTGTAATCCGGTGGTTATTGAAACATTGATGAATATTATTAATATATTATCGTATTCATTAAATGAAGACAATTTACACAAAGTAACTGCACATCATCGTGTACCAGATAGTAACTATACAATACAATTTGTTGATACACATGAAAAACGATTGGTTCGTCATAAAATATGTCTTTATTCATTGAATTATATTGATCATTGAATAGGAACTTTTCAATACGTTTGTTGATTTTGGTCGAACATTTGTTGAACAAGCATTAATGGTATCACCAACATTACTCAAATCATGTATACAAGTATGAATTGAGGAGAAAGAATAGAAATAAAATTCTTATCTTCTTCTTTTTGTTTTCTTCTTAGCAATATATGCTTAAACTTGAACAAGGAAAGAAAATGTCGAATGCTGCTCGACAACATAAAGGTTTACATGTAAGCTTTTTTCATTTATAAAATCAATTTTCAATCAGCCATTTTAAATTTAGGTCATGTGGGAATATTTAAGTACTTATTCAAAAACATCTGATGTCAATGTAAGTTGTGAAAGATTTAAAATTCCTTGAAAATAAGTGTAATTCATTTAAACGGCCGACTGTGTCAATTATCATAGAAGAAAATGAATCAAAAATCAAATCTATATGATTCATATAGTAAATCATTGAAAATTGCTGTGTACACTAAAGATTCTCTAGAAGCTTTAGGAATACGCATTCTGCGTGAAAAAATTCATAATTCCTTTTTTCGTTCTGTAAAAATTGAATCTCTCGAGGAACTTACTAATAGGTTTTTGTTCTTCTATTTATTTTAACTTAAGACAACAACTGGTGGAAATAAGTTATATTATCGAACTGATTTTGCTGATTACATGGTGTCATTAGGTGAACGATGTGCTGCAGTTGGTTTTGTAAGTAAATTCAATGAATAAAACAGACAAGATAGTATTGCTTTATTTTTTTTGTAATCATTATTTGTATTAGGTTGAAGGTCTCGATCGAAGTGATTATCGAGCAGCTATAATTGAAGTAAAAGGACAAATGGAAACGGCTATTCATAATCGACTGAGTTCACTTGATAAATATAAAACATTACAACAACGTCGTCGTCGAATGTCAATCGTAGCACCTGTTAATGATAAAGGCATTGCACTTGATTTTGAAGAACGTATTACAATTTGTAAAAGAAATCATCCAATTGTTTTTGCTTCCATATTTATACTATTGAATTGATCTATTTTAGTCGATGGTGACTTTCGAAATGGTCTTTTCAAATTAACAGCTATGTTAATTCATAATATTGAGAATGCAGGTGAGAATTCGATTTTAAAAAATTTCGAAATCTGTTTTCTGATTAGTGTAGCAACGCTCATCTATTAGCCATATAATCTCTGATATTAATTTCATAGATGTTCATTGTGAGTACAATGAACAAAAACCAAAAGAATGTCTTAAACTTCGGCTTTTTATTTTCGTACAATACAAGTGTACATTATATTTTAACCAAGCTGAACGAAAGCATAGTCATGAAAGATTATTTAACTAGGCAGCTACATATTCTTCAGTTATTATATGTAGGGTTCGACATACATCGTTTACTCTTTTTTAAAAAGATTCTAAAAATAGAGTCCAACAGCTGGAATGATAATAATAGAACAGAGCATGTGAATCTCTTTTACATATGTTGGTAGAAGCATCAATTTTTATAATTGAGTGATGTAGCGTACACAGAAATAATTTTCATAGAAGGAATTATCATGACGATCTATTTTTCAATTGATCGAGAAAATAGTCATATATAGTATAAATCATCCGAGAACATAAATTTGTTGATATGTCACCTCTACTTAATTTGCAGTTGAAGCGATGATCGTTGAATAGTTAATTCGTCAACTAGAGGAGTCAAGAAAAGGATTTTATTCACACTTTGTTTTTTTTTTGAATTCGTTTATCGATAGAAAGAATCTTAGCTAGACTTCACGACAAGAGAGAATTGCAATTATAAAATTGACTATTATCATTTAAATCTTTACTTTCTAGACGATAATGAACATGAATTTCGTTTTACAGCAATCAGTAATTCAACGAATGGAACAAATACACAGAAAGGTACTTGACAAAAATTCCTTAATAAAAAAAATTCGATGTATTTTATTTTCTCTCGTTAGAAAATGCACTCGATCGAGATATGGTCCATGCGATGACATGGCTTCCAATAAAAATGTTTACTACATCAGTAATGGAGGCTGCAGTCGATTGTTGGTGTTGGGCAATAATAGGTCGACCTGAACTTGAATTACTAGTAACTATATATATATATATACATAAAATATGTTAATATGTGCTTTTTTTCTTCAATAAAATGTAGATCGTCGAGGAAGTTTATAAAGTTTGGGAAAAAATCATTAGTGATCGTCATGGCCTATATTCAATTGATAAGCCTGAACCATCGCCGCTTGCACCATCAGAAAAAGAAGAATTAAAACCCAAACCACCGTCTGTAAATCCACATAGAATATTTCTAAAAGTAATACTTAATTGATATAGCTGTTTTGCTTTGCATCAACAGTATTTTTATTTAGTTTATCGAAGAACGTGTATATTTATGTATGCATAAAGCTGATATTGAAATGGAAATGCTTGTCGATTTATTACATAAATCACTTTCATTAATATCCGAAAATCCAAAGGCACCAATGACAAAACATATCGGTGCTGTTGGCCTTCGCTTTCGATTTTTATACTTAGCATTATACCTTGTACAAAGTGATTATTTATCGGATGGTATGAGTAAATTCTTACTTCGAGAAAAAATTTATCATACAGCATTCGATTATTTTACGTATGTAAACCGTTCGGAAATGAAAACAAGAATACATATTATCTATGAAATTATTTTTTTACTTATTAGTGTTCATCATCGTTGTCCAACTCAGACACATAATGAATTAAGAAATGATATTCGAACATTAATAAGATTTTTTTCCTTAGTTCATGGTGAAAAGAAATTTTGTAATGATTCAACTGCCACAAGTATGTATTATGCGTCTTTTTTTTTGTGTCTTGTTAAAAGAAAAAGAAATCTTTCTTCGGCACCATGAAATCACGTATTTATTTTAGTCGATGGCAGTAGTTCAATACCGAATGGAATGAATAATGAAACTATCGATGCTATGTCATTATACGGAACAGCAAAAAGTGGAGGAACATCCGGATGGACCAATACATTGGCTACTACTAGTGTAACTGCACCAGGAGTTAGTGGACAATCGACTTTGAGTCGAAAATCTGGTAATAAAATGATCGATCGAGAAAATTAAGTTTCATTGTGACACTATAGAATCGAAAGTATCGAATAACTTAATAAATAATATGAGCTCGTCTTTGAGTCATATGGAGATGATAATTGGAAAAATGTCTTTCGTTTAAACCCGAAATTCTTCAATTTTTCAGCATAGTAGACATGTCGCATTTGATTCTGAGATATGTTATAGATTGATTCGATTATTCGCATACTTCATTCTTGACATTCTCGATTTATTTTGGTTAAGATTTTAGTACACGTAGATAATTTAAAGTCTTCTTCAATTTTACGTAATATTAATCCAGTGGATAAATTACCACTTTTGTTCTATCTACCATGTTCATGGTGTTATAAAATATAAATTCGATCATCATTTGTTCATGTTAATCATAGTTTCAGTCCGAAAATATGACAATAAAAAATCCGTCAACTTCTCCCTTGAATATATAGCTCCCGACGAAATGTTCATCTATGATAATATCTCATAGTTTTTGCTAAAACAAATCGAATGATGATGAATTGATGTTAAATTAAGGACTGTATTAAATATTGTCATTATTAATTTTTACAATTTCTCATAAATCTTACTAATAATAATTCTTCTTTATGGTATATCTTAGCTACATCAGCAAAAAATACTGACAGAAGTAATGATGCACGAATGTTATCGCGCGATTTACTAAAAAAACGTAATCTTCTTCTTACACTACTCGTAAGTCAAATAAATACTTATCTTTAGTTTCTTTTTCTAATTTAATTAAATTTGAAAAACAAAAATTATCATTAAGGCATATGAAATTGAACGTTTGGAAACATTTCATAATCCATTGGGACGTCCAGAACTTCAGTTCGATCAAGATACACAATCAACATATACCAATTGGAAATTATATGATATGAATGGTATTTCTAATAAAGCTTGGCAAGAATATGGACGTTTAGCTTGGTTTATTTCACCTGATCTAGCTGTTAGTCTTTATTTTAAGTAAGTTAAACACTACAATGGACAACATCCTGGATATGCAAATATATATATATGTATTTTTTTCTGTCAGTATTCCTAAAGAATCTTTACGTCTTGAAATTCAACGACAAATTAAATCATATCCATTACAAGTTCGGCATATTCCTGAAGCACTTAGTATTTTTACATCGACTTCAGATAATGATCGACAATGCGAAGTAACAAATTTCAAAAATAAAAAGCATACCCATGCCATATTCATCATTCTATTTTAGACTACTCACGTATTAACATGGGCTCCAATTAATCCTGTTGCTGCACTCTCGTATTTTGCTAGTGCACGACTCAATCAAGTAGCCAACTCATATACAATTCAATTTGCTTCACGAATTTTATATACAACAAAATCTGAAGCACTTATTCTATACATTCCACAATTAGTACAAGCTGTTCGTTATGATGAGGTAGAAAGACAATATTCACAGAGCAAATGATTTCTAATAATTCTTATAAACATTAACAATATATGTATGTATGCTTTTAGATGGGTTTCGTACGTCGTTTAATATTGGCATTATCGAAAAAATCGAATTTATTAGCACATCAACTCATATGGAATATTCGAACGAATACATTTAAAAATGAAGATACACCTGATAATGAAATGCAAGCAAAATTAGAACCTCTAGCTCGACAAATCGAAATCGATTTTACACAGGATGCAAGAAATTTCTATGAACGTGTTTTTACCTTTTCCGATCGACTTACTAAAGTATCGGATACAATTAAAGTTTATCCAAAAGGAAATGCACGTAAAGAAGGTACGATTTATTTCTAAGGAAATTTTTCAACATACTTCACAACCATCGAAAGTATCTGGCTTGCATTTTCAGAATGCTTCTTTGAATACGTTAATAGTTGAATACAAAGACCAAAGAAGAATATCGGATATCATCAAAGAGAGCGTCGCATTTCGAGTGAATAATATCCTTAACGAGACTTTAACGAATTCTTAATCAAGTTAACTCTAGATTAAATTTTGAAAGAAAAAGACAAGTAGCTCTGTATGCCTCACAGATGTAATGATTAGCATAATAAAACAAACTGTAAAATAGCTAATTATTAAGATAATGTATCATCCGTTTGAGATCTGATGTTGATAATGACTATCCGAACAAAAGCAAAAACAAATCTTTCAAATGTTTACTGATTTTTCTAGAGATTGAGAAAAATTATTAATACTAACTACTAGTTGCATGTGAATTCATTTGAATAATATATATTCGAATGATCTTAATCGTTAATTCAAATTTTTCTGCAAGACTTTAAACTAGCCACTCAAAATGTATCTTTCATTCGATATATGTTTACAATGTGATCATTCGTTTTGTTAACTATTATCTTGCTATTTCTTGAGTTGTGTAGAAAAGAAAAACAATTGAATGTATGACAAGAATTTCTTCCTTATTGATAGATAGATTGAAATATTTTTCTAATTAGCTTGTCTCCAAGAATTACGATCGCTTGGTAGTGAAGTACCCTCTGGTGTCTATCTACCATCCAATCCTGAAGCTATTGTTATATCACTGCTACCAGAAAGTGGAGCACCAATGCAAAGGTAAATCATAGTGATGATGAATAACGAACGAAGAGAAATGATGCATTGAATTTTTAGTGCGGCTAAAGCACCGTATCGTGCTACATTTCGTGTACAAACAGTTGGCATAGAACAAGTCGAGCGTTGTGCCGATCCTGATTATGAACTCATGCAAGATTTTAGTAATCAATATTCTCAAATGGCTATATTTAAAGTTGGTGATGATGTTCGACAAGTAAGAGTTGTCAATGAATTTAGATATGAAAAAGAACCTTAATGCTTACTATTAATTTCTAAAAAACAACAAGGATATTTTGGCATTACAATTGATGCGCCTTTTTCAAAATATATTCGAACAAGAAGGTTTAGAATTATATTTATATACATATCGTGTTATTGCTACAAGTCCCGGTGTAAGTATTCATTGACGTTCGAATAGAAAAGAAAATTTCATGTCATCTATTCTCATTTTTTCTTCTTCTTTATTCTATCATAGTGTGGTGTTATTGAATGCGTACCGAATTCTCGTTCACGTGAAGATATCGGTAGAAATACAGAAGTTGGCTTATTTGAATATTTTCGACATGTTTATGGTAAAGATGATTCAATTAAATTTCAAAAAGTAAAATACATACTTTTGTTTTTCTCTCAATGACATCCATACATTCATTGAATATATTTAAGGCACGTCGAAATTTCGTTATGAGTATGGCAGCATATTCAATAGCACTGTTTATGCTTCAGATAAAAGATCGCCATAATGGAAATATTATGTTCGTAGAATTGAAATTGAAGAATATGGAACGCATTTTTGTTTGCTTCTTTTTTATCTAGGGTCGATGATGATGGACATATTATACATATTGGTTTGTTTTATAATGACTTATATTCTTGAAAATATGATTATTTTTCTTTTAATCACATATAGATTTTGGTTTCATGTTTGAATCATCACCAGGTGGTAATATGCGTTTTGAGCCAGATATTAAATTGACAGCTGAAATGATTCTGATTATGGGTGATCTTACTGCACCGGCTTTTCAATGGTTTAAAGAATTATGTATTAAAGGTTATTTAGCTTTGAGGTATTTATTTAAAAAAAAATTTCGAAGTATTTAAACTTAAAATAACAACGACTAGGGCTTGTTTTATTCTTTCGAAAGAATCATAGAAGATGAGAGGTTAAATTTGTAAAATGAATCAAACATAATAGCAAACGTATGGAACGATGAGAAATGGTTTTCCTAGTATTTCGAAATCTACTAGTGATATTGAAATCTGTTTTGTGACTTTTCTACATAACACATGTTTCCAAAAAAATAAGACATTATCGGATCTTCATAGTTTCTAACTCGATATCGATGCAGCGAATTTCAATCTTGTACAAGCAATTGAAACGTATTTTCTTGAGACTATCCTACGGTAAATCTAAATTCTATAATGGTCAGACGATGGGATTCTATTGCTAGAACAAAAACTTCTTGTTTAATATGCTAACTAATAAACAGTTTAGATATGAACTCTTTCTTCATCAAGAGTTTTCCTGCAGTCATATTGTACATCGGAATCGAAATCAATCAATTCAATATCTTTAGTCAATCACGGAGACTAGAACTCGATTTATCTTCGCTTGAAAACCTAAACCCCATTGTTAAAGTTTTTACATCGATACATTCTAATCAAGATTGATCATACGATTGATAGTTATCCTAGATGATGCTAATCATAATAATTAATTTTTATCCGATAATACTTCTTAATAAAAAAACAGTTGGGAAACGATTTGATTATTTCTTTAGACCATATCGTCATCATTTTGTAACACTTGTTGCTTTGATGCTGGATACTGGTCTACCATGTTTTCGTGGTCATACATTAGAACAATTGAATGCTCGTTTGAAGCCTGATGCAAGTGAAGCTGAAGCAGCTCGTTACATGCATGAAGTAATCAATCGATGCGCACATAGTTTAAGAACACGTCTATATGATTATATTCAATATCAACAAAATTCAATTCCTTATTAGAAACAAGAAAGAACGAACTATCTTTCATTATAGATCTATACTTCAATCGTACATACGGTGTTTTATGTTTTTATTTTCTGTGCAATTTAGGCAATCTCGCATTAATTTATATTCGATCTCTCTCTGTACTTCTATATTATACATGAGTAAAAAAATGTTTTCTTTTTGGGTAGAGAAAAAAAATTGCAAAGAGTGATGCTTTGTTCCCATCAACCCATTTGTGTTGTGTCTAGTCTTGTTTTTTTATTTCATTTGTTTAATAGCAATTTATTTTTATTTTCAATTTTGTTTGTATGTATGCGTGTCTGTTTGTGTGTGTGTGTATGTAAACAAAAAGAAAAAGAAAAATATGCGGAAAACTTTGAATTATCATGTTCTTCTTTTTCGTCGAAGGATATCTATTTATGTTTGCATTTAGTTAGACCAACTATGAATTTGTTTTAGATGGCCGATCCTGTCTACTTAGCATTACTTGGCTCCGCTGAGTATTTTCGTACGAGTACACCACCAAATTATCGCCTTTCTATTCAATGTTTACAAGCTATTTTAACAATACGATTACCACCGTTAATTGAAGCTAAAGTACATCTATTTCTCGGTCGATTATATACACAACATACGACAAACGTTGATATGGCATCGATGCATCTGGATAAAGCTGTTCGTTATTATGTTCTATTATATATTTGTATTTAATTACATATACATTTTTGTATTTCAGTGTCATTTAGCTCAAATACCAGATGATGTAAAACTTGAAAGTTTATGTTTATTAGCAAAAATATATTTAAGTCAAAATCAATTTGCATCATCGATCACATTACTTCAACAAGCATACGATGTATCATCACAACAGCCATATTGGCATTGTCGAATTATATTTCAAATAATTGTAAGAAGAAAAATAAAAGGATTTTTCAAAAGTTTCTATATTTTTGTATAACTTCTTAGAGTATTTATCAATCTCAAGAAGATTATAATACATCAGTGTATTATGCTGATCGTGGTATAGAATTTTGTGCAAGAATTAATGCATTATTTTGTCAAATCCTTTTCCAACTGACTAAAGCGATGGTAAAACATTATTATGAATATGAACAAAAGAGTGTTTTTTTTTCATAACGATTTTCTTTCTCTGTATTTAGTTACGATTATCAATGAAAGATTATATTGATGCACAAAACTTATTAAAACCATGTCTCGATAGAATCAATTCATTACAAGGAAATTTCTCACATATTGAAACATTGAGAATTTTCTATTTAGTTTTACATATTTCATGTTCCTGTTTTGGACTTGGTCAAGTATGTTGATTTTTGGATAGAAACTTATTCATGCATACAGAATGATTAGATAAAAAAAATTTGTAATTTTTACCTATGCCTTTCTATTTTTGTTCAGGATAATTGAGAAATTTCTTCTCTGTAATAGACATATGGACTAGGAAAGTTATTCTAGGAAAAGCATGATGTTTATGTTTTATTAATGATTAGAAAGATGATAAAATTTTCTCATTGAATTGACCATTGATCTTCAAGGACAAGAAGGTATCGAATGTAGCCAGCAAAACAGGTTAAAAAGAATTATTTCGATAAGCTATCGCAGTGCAGCTACTAAAGAAACAACATTGTTTTTGGTCGAGAATCTGAGTATATGCCACAAATTATTTGACCTATAGATAGATTTTTTAAAACTTGTAACATTTCAAATACAAGCTCAAGACGGAAGTGATTACTGACTACAAATCTCGTTGGGTGAGTAGAGAGAAAGAGTTCTATCTTAATTGAGTATAATACTTTGAAATTGCCAGCATATACAGTTTTCAAGTGTCCATTCATTTGTGTCCAGAGAGTCTCTATCAATGGTTTCAATGCTAATCTTCAATTCTTCAAATAGATAAATGCTTTTTGTCTCTAGGTAAAATCATCGAAAAATTCATTGATGTTGCTTCAACAAAGTATTCAAAATTTAGCAAGTCGCCCTGAAGAAGGTAATCTCTATATGGTTTTTAAACTCATAATTTCTACCTATTCTCTTTTGTTCATTTATAAGAAACTTATGTAATTACAAATCCACTCGAACAATTCGTTTGGTTATCTCGTGATCATTTAAATGTTCTCGTTTATTTAGTACGATAATAGACTAAATCGAAATTTTCGATAACGAATTATTTTCTTTAGTTAACCGTTTTTCACTCAATGCTCTCGGGTCGATTAGAAAAAGCTCTTAAATATGCTGATAAAGCTCAAGCACAAATTGAACAAATTAAAAGTATGGATCATAGTCCATTTCTATTGGCTGTTGAAATGCTATTCTATGAATGTCGGATACAAAGTCATTTGATATTTGGCAATAAATCTGTTGCTATTAAAGAAGTATGTCTTTCATTTTGAAAAAAAAAGAATAGCATAAAATAAGAAATTCTATTTATAACATACTAGATTAATATGTTATGCCGTCTTCACAATACATCAAATCCGTTGAACAATAGCAATGCAATTCAAAGAACACTAACTCTTCATGCATTATTAGTAAATTTCTTTAAATAGAGAAATTGAGAAAAAAATGGCTAGAAATAAAAATAAAATTTTCTTTAGGGTTTCTATGCAACATCATTGAATTTTAATGATGCAGCTGAAGCACAGGTACTGGCTAGTTTTGTTTACAATCATATTTTCATATTTGTCTGATTTTATTTGTTTGTTCTTCTTCAGTTTGCAACGGCACTTCGAACTCGAGTAAATTGATAGAAAATTGTTGAAATCAATATTTTCTTATTCATTTGTGTTATATATAGTTCTCAGGCGATAAAGAATTTCGTTTGTCTATCTTTGCTAATCTTGTTATTATTTATTTGCGAACATCAAAAATAGCGAATCTAGTACCGATACTGCAACAAATTAACATGGAATTAAGTACAACTCAGTAATATAAAAAAAAAGAAAAGAAAAGCATTACGAGAAATCGTACAATGATTATCTATTTTAATATCTAGATCAACAATATTTCATGCTATTGGAAATTTATTAAATGGTCTTCAAAATCTAACACAATCACGTATACATGAAGCGAAGTATGATATTAAATTTATTGATAAAAATAAAAGCAGCAACTCCTCTTTGCCATTCGACAGAGAATTGTTTCGACGTGCAGCTAATTTTGCTAGTAACGAAGACTTGAATAAAATTTTAACAAACACATTTATCATTCTTGGCCATATGTTCTTTCGAATGCATAGTTATCAAGTAAAACGAAGGAATCTATCTCTTATCATAGTTTATAATGTTCACCTTATTCTAGGAAAGTGCAAATATGCTTCAATCAGCAACAACCATAAGTCAATCGATACCTGACTATGGAGCACAATTGAATACAATAAGTTTACTTCGAGGTAGTTATATAGAAAAAAATAATGCTTATATGATGTTGTTTTGTTTTGTTTTTATTGCTTGTTTAATTTGTAGATCTCTATCATGTTTGTAATGATCCTCGATTAACCGAAACAAATGATCGTGTTATACAGATAAACGATGGTCTACAAAAAGATTATCAATCTGCAATAGCACTACCTGAGCATCGTCATCTTTTAACTGTAAGAAAGTGATCGGAAAACAGATAGTATGTTATTGATTTTATTTTTCTTTTTCTAGTGGACCGATGGGGTTTGTCCGATAATCAATTGATTTCAATATAATTATTATTGTTTTCGAAGAAAAAAAAGAAACTAATCGTAGTTTTTATTTGTATATACAAGTTATATGTATTATGTAAATGAATGTTGTTTAAAAAAAAAACAAATAGTCTTGGATATTTACGAATAAACGCATCGTACCATTAAAAAAGTAAAGCTTGTAAATATGCGTATGTATGTATTACACTCAACTATTTGCTTTATGACTTGAAAGTTTTAGGAAAAGAATTACGAATAAAGGTTCGATAACAAGTTTCGAATTTTTTACTTACTGACTATAATATAATGCTGGACGTCTAATCTTCCATATTATTTTGTTTTCATATGATCTTTCTGATCACTAGTCATATTTTTTAATTTGAAACAAAAAAACATTTACATTGTAATACAATTTAATATTTATGAATACTAGATTATCAACGTGTTCTTTTTCAAATCGCAATTATGTGCGAATGCACGATGGTTATTTTCGTTATAATAAGATAAATCAAATACCTAGATTCTCCTATATTCACCCTGTACGGAATTCTTTCAGCTGCATTTTTGACACTGACAGAAGCTTCTCTGTATTTGACCAATAATGTCAAAATCGTACATCTACTCTGTGTAGGATTTGAGCATGTTATAAATAATGTTAACTAATTTTTCAGTAACAATGACATACGAAAACATAAAGATGCAGAATTGCAAAAATCTAATTGATATATAAACTGACAAAAAACAATGAGAAGAAATCTTTAATTTCTAGTAAGTATTAGTAGCTGTCATCACTTTGACTTAACATTTAATTTACTCGTTGACAAGTCAACTTCAATTTAGTTGAACAATTCAATCTTTCTATCAAACGACCAGTTATCAGCATGGGAACTATTCTTCTACCTTATCTCGGATGTCACGATGAACTTTACTTGAATTTTATTCGATCAGAATTAATTCACTCCTGTTGATGCTCTGTCATAAATTTGGTTAACGAACATATTCCTACAAACATCTATGTGAATCGATACGACTATAACAATCTGAGAACATCCAAGATAAAATATATAAGCATCACACACCGAAAAACTCTTCCTGTTGAGTAGATGTTGTATAACAGATTGATTAGTGTCGCGAATGCAATGAGTCACACATGTAAATCTTGTCTACATATTACCGTATAAGTTTCAGTTAGAAATCTACAACAACACGAAGTTAAAGATTTCGATTGAATAGAATTATGTTCGTATGAAAATTAACATTCTGTTGTTCTATAAAAACTTCAGTAGGTAATTGAAATTAGTTAATACTCTAGAAACATTGCAAGTTATACAGCGGATACAAACTTACCATAACTATCATTGAATAAGCTAACAAAAACTTCACTCTTGACATTGATAACATCATTGTTGTTGATCATAGTTCTCGAACATTAGGGGATGTTTCAATATTATATTTTTTTCTTACTGATAATACTGTTATGTCGACTAGTTTACGCATACATATGAATGATGATGCTTTGGTTGAAAATCGTTTTGGTAGAATTACTGAAATATCTGTATTCAACTGTAGTTGTTGGAAAACTTATAGATACCTGATCATTCTAATAATTAAGCACGTTGACTCGTCTTTACACCATCAGTGTCTAATGAACGTATATCAGTCATGGTTAAATGCTTCTCATTTAATCTGCAGCTTAAACGGCTAACCCATCAATGTGTTACTTTTTGTTGATTCAATAATGAATGAGTAAGAGATCGTGAAGAGCTGAGAGATGTCTCATAGTGTAGATAAGTATGTGTGCTTTAAAACCTGGCTAACACTGATATCAATATATATATATTTTTTTTCCCGGCGGACTTAATTTAATTTTCAGCGAAACTTAAAAATTTGATTATGAGAGACAGGTAGCTCAATAGTTTTCATTGAGCTTTGTATGCATTTTAACGAGTAAACTTTCAGCCAAAAAAATAAGTTGTCTTGCAGCTTTTTCCAATGTTTTATTTAAATTTTTATTAAGGCAATAACATGACAAAAAGTGGTAATGCGCACAGACAATGGATTGACCATTAGCCGTTTCTGGTGTCTAGTTCCTATTTCAGTTAAAACAGATGTGTGCTTTTCACACTGCTTCATAAAATAATAGTAATGATAATTAATTTAGATTTTGTGACGCATTCACATATAATAATTAGATTCATAAGTATTTGATTGTAGAATATTTTTATAGAACATACGCTCTATTTATTCTCAAATTTTTAATGTATTTTTCTCTTTTCTTCATACTTCATTTTCAAACACAAGACTACCGTGAGAAATATTCAAAATTATTAGTCAAATACAGAAAGAAAAACAATGTGTCGATCTTTAGTTGTTTTTTGTTTATATATAAAACGAAAATTTCTTTCACTCAATACAAACATATCCATTATTTACAAGGATTCATAAAAAGTGAATATCACTCGTAATCTACGAAGGCTATTTTATACGAGAAAAAAGTTTCAATTTTCTATTTCACGAACAAGTATAAACAAACAAAAACGAACACGTAAGAAATGAGCAGAAAAGAATTATGTTGCGTTTTTTGAGGAGTTTCAGTTTATGATCATTCGTTCTCTAACGACACTCGCTATTTCAGATTAAATATAGAGGAAGGCTTTAAAAAAAAGAAACACTAGCCGATTGAATCGATTCTTATCCTTTTCGTTCGTTGACATAGTACTTGCAAGCTTTTATTGATTTGTTTTTTATAATGCTATTCGTTTTTGAATATCAAGCATGCTAATGATTTGTCTGCCTTGAATATTCATATATGTAGATGATGTTCTCCATAAATGAAGACAAATATTCTAACTAACATTGTCATAAGAGACAAAGTAATTTTTTTTAGTTTTGTCAGAAAATAGAAATGCATATTAAGATGAGAATGAATAACAACATCAGCTTAGAATTGAACATTTTAAGAAATATTTATAACCGTATATATCTTTGCATTATAAGTGAATTATCTTTTGTAGAATTACAGTATCTATCAATTTTTGCAGACTCGATGAATGCATTTACTGTAAATCAATTATAAGAAAGTTTTCCGTTATCGTCTTGCTTTCTATTTTATTTAAAGCGGACATTTTTACGTGCTGGCGTCATATGATGAAGCTTTTTTATGATAAATCGTAAGAGAATTCGAGTTTTACAGTATAGTTAAAACTTCAGGATTACATATCTTATGTGATATTGTTTTTTTTTCTTCTATTGCTATTAATTTCATTTCATACTATCATTTCTTCTAACATAGTACATCTACGAAACCATTGTGGTATTCTATAATGCTTTAATATTTTTTTCTCATTTACTTGACAAATACGTGAAGAATATTTTCTTCTTAATTAGAATAAATATCGACCGTACCACAAAAGATCATTGAAAGCGTTGTTGACATTTCAGTATACGATACTTATGATTAAGAACTCTTACAGTCGTTTCGTTTTGATTAAAATAGATTGTGTGTAAACGTCTCTTGAACAACCGCATATCATTCGAGATTATATTATCTTTATCAGCCACTTGTACTCTTAACTACTACATAGAAAGTATAATGAAAGTGATGAACTTTTGAAATTAGTGTAGAATTCTAAGTTTTTTTTTAAAAGTAATTCTCAGTATTCGATGTGTTTAAAACATACCCAAAGGTAACATTTTGTTAATTAGATACTATCACACTCTCCCAAAATCTTATGAAATCATTCAGAATTATTCATAAAAATTGTTTAACATCTAAACTGTAAAAAGCTATAGGTCAAGGAAAGATATAAAAAGCACTTCAAAACGGTATCAAACCATTCAATCAAGATTCTATGCCAGTCAGCTTCGTTCCTCTGGTGGATAATATAGCTAATGTAGATTTGAATCAAAATCCACCATCATTTATGTATACGAAGATTTTTAGAAAAAAGTATTCTTCGAAATCGAAAACGATGAAAAGTCGGTGAAAGTTTTAGTAAACTATTGTTCTCAAGAATGAAATGACAATGTGAATGAATTTACACGTAATTATCGTTCTGATTCATCGATTTGGTGATGCTTTCGTGAACGTTTCACTCATCGAATGCTTAGTAGAGCATTACGGGATCTGGAGTCTGAGATTAAAATGAAGATAGACTTCTTTATTCGAGACTTCCATCGTCAAATTGAAAACTTTCATTCTCAACAGTTTAGTGGACGTACACAACAACCTTTTATTGTATACCGTGGGCAAGGTTTATCAAAAGAAATTTTTGAAAACTTCAAAAACACAAATATAGTTTTTCGGATTGGACACATCAATATCATTGATGAAAGATATGAACTCTATGAACTGGCATTAACTCTAGCCATTGATAATGATCCAGAATTACAACTTCTAATTGAACGAATTCGAGAAGAAATATCATCACAGGCAAACGGCTGGTAGTGAATGGATGAATTATTGTTGAACTTAGCTCAGTCCGATAACGCTGAACAAGTATAATCAGGTGTTCTAGATCGTAAACCGAGGACTACAGATCAAGCTGATATCTATTATTAACTTGGATGCATAAAAAATAATCAAGAGGATTATGAAAAAGTCATCACAGTTTTTAAGTAAGCCATTGAAATCGATGAAAAGTCAACGCCTATAAATCATTTGTTAATAGCAAATCCATATCATAATATTGGTTCTGTCTATAAAAATATGAAACAGTACGCAAATATTGGATTACATTGTGAAAAAGCACTTGATATCTATCAAAATAATCTTCCACTCAATCATCTTGAGTTAGCTTCTTCATACAATAATATTGGTTTACTTTACATAATATGGAACAATGCTCGAGGGCACTTTCCTATTATTAAAAAGAATTGGATATTAAAGAAAAAACTCTTTCTTCGAATCATCTAGTGGCAGAGCGACCGGGGGGAACTAGCAGTAGCTTAACTTCCTCTAGAGCCTTCTGAGCTTCCTCTAGGAAATTTTGAAACTGCTGTAAATGCCTATGTGAACTCCTCGAGAGCAGTCTAAAAAACTTTTTGACCTCCCTCAAGGATTTTGTTCTGGTTCCGCCACTAGAATCATCCTTTACTAGCGACTTCATACAGTAACATTGCTTCAGTATATTAAAATATCGAAGACTATTAGAAAGAACTTTCATTCTACGAGAAAGCACTCGATATTGAACGAAAAACGTTTCCTCCAAATCATATTGATTTAGCTACGACAAATAACAATCTAGGATGGATATTTCAAAAAATGAGCGATTACGTAAAAGTACTATCGCTTTTTGAAAGCGCTTTAGAATTGAAGCAAGTCTTACTTCCACCAAACTATTCTAATCTTCAAGATATAAGACGATGTATAGATGTTTCTAAAAAAGAAATTATGAAAAGTAGTGTTCAAAAAACGTAATGTATTTTGTATATATTTTCTGAAACACTAATAATAATAAATTCTTATGTTGAATAAATCGTTTAATTGAACGAAATAATACTTTACAAAACATGACGATAGGAAAGATTTGATAGACACCAACTAAGTGAGAGATTGTTTCGATAACAAAACAATCATAGACTGTTTTAATATTATTGATTTATCAATGTTCTGGAAATTTTGCGTATCCTCCATGTACTTTCACTTCTCAGAAATTGAAATTTCACAGAAGTATGTTGTGTCAAACAAAAAGTTGACCATTGAAACTTTGACTTCAAATTTAATATAGTTATACACACGTTTTTCGTCTGTCTCACATAGATACATTCGTTTCTATTCTGAAATCAGACGATTAATTTTAGCCGATTGTATAATTGATGCAGTAGACATTAAATTACGATTGCTATAGTTACAGATAGAGACGAAAAAAGGACTGAAGCATTTAGCAAAAACATTTTTTTTCTTTCTCAGTTCATTTTTCTAAATCGAACTACGAAAATCAGTTTGTCTCGATCTAGATCATTGATTTCACATCAAACCATTCTATATGAAATCTGAAGTATTTACTTGACATTGAAGATTTTAAATGTTTTAATGTTGTTCGTATTTTCTTAAACGAGCTAATATCTTGATTCCACAGTAACTAGTCAACTCGAACATTTCTCTTATGAAATTTTTCCAAGATAATGTCTTTCTCAAGTAATTATTTTCTTTGATTATTCAAAATTTTTCTCATGGACAAAATATATTTTCTTCTTTCTCGTCGATTCGATTTGAGTTATTAAGATAATAATTTATTCTCAGTAGATGTATACATAATTATGGTACTCAAATAATTCTCATATAGCTTGAAGGGCATATGTTGAAAATTGAGATAGTTTTTAATCATGCATCTGCCTCTAGTTCATATGATTGTCATTAGAACTATTCGCCAAAAAAAAATCTACAATATTTCGTGTTCAGTGAAAACTATTGGTGAGAGAAAAAAGATAGAAGGATATTTCATTTTGCGAATGAATATAAATGGAAGTTTGTTAAGATTATTTGTCGAACAATATACTTATGTAACTGATCCGTTTATAAAGGTAATTGGAATAAACTACATATTTATGTCTAGTATCATCTCTTTACAATAGAAGAAAACAATGATTGGTTCATGTGTAACATACAAAAACGAAACATTATGAAATTGTGCAGATCTCACTTTCAACATACTTCGATTTCGTTCCAACAATCTAAATTCAGATCGAACTAGTTCAATTCGTGATCTTTTATGAATGATACAATTTTTGTATTTTACATATAACTCCTTCGAAAGTTTCTATTAATTTTATCACGTTCTGCAATAAGACAAAATAAGTTTATTATTTTGAAGATGTACGAAATCTGATGGCTTCTTTTACATATTAATAATGTCTTGAAAGTTTTCCGAGGAGCTTCTTTGTAATGGATCGTGTGTTTTTAATCTGATTGACAGATCTTATGAAGATTCAATGTACGAGAGTTATGTTCTTTTAAGATATCGAACAAAGCAATCCTTCGATGAGTGAATAACATCCGTTTTCTTTTGTTTGAAGAGGGGGGGGGGACCCGACACTATGAGTATATCTTCATTTTTCTTTGCATGGGAATGGTGAAGTTAGAAAAAAAAAGAAGATCCTTTCAGTTACTACAGTCTGAAATATTGTCTCAAATAAAAACCAAGACTATCAAGAGATAAAATGAACAGCACAAATAATGTCAGACACCAAAATGAATTTCTATCCGACGCTTATTTGTTTAGTATGGACTGAACACGTTTTCATGGGCTCTACACGACATATTGAAATTTCCTTATGGTTAAAAAATATAAATCCGTAAATGGACTTCATACGAAATGAGGCTTTACATCGTATCGTATACCTATTTTATCAGTGAAACATACACTTATACGCATCTCAATTCTGAAGTGTTCGCACGACGACTACTTCACATGTAACACATCTAAACATGATTAATTGTTGCTGTCAGTTTTCAATTACTGATGTTAAGAAAAAACATGAAAGCTGAATTTTTATTTTGAAGAATTTCTGTATAAAAAGAAAAGAAAATGAACAGTGACATCGACAAAAATCATTCATACATATATATTCGTCACCCATTTCCAGAAAATTTCAACACACATACCATACATACATGAAAAGCTACAACATTATATTTCATTATTATAAGACATATTGAGCATGTCCTACACTCGGTAATAATCAAGAAAAAATACAGACAGTAGATTCAGAAAAAAATTCATTGTGTGTTTCAACTCAATGGAAAAAAAAATATTCTTCAAGTACCTATTTTGAACAACAAGCTGATGTATTGTGTTACAGTTCGCTTTGTTTCTTATGACGCATTATAAAAGCACTAAAAATATACACACACACACACGTTGTACTTTAAAACAAAAACAAAGGAAAAAAGACATGAGCTTTTGTTGTCTTCTATTTCTTTTTATTACTGGCAACTGTTTTCGATATCCAATCAAGACCTTCCTAAAAAATTAGAAAAAAATCGAGATTGAGTAATAAAAGATATGATGAAAAACTTTAAAAATTATATAGATATATATTTTTTCCCTTACATTGACTCCTTCTTTTGTATGCGCAGAACAACCCTGTATCTGCCAACGTCGATCGCGTATACTGTGCAATGATAAGCCGTCGGTTATATCTGATGCTTTGGCTGCATTTAGCAAATCTTGTTTATTAGCAAATATCAATAAAGGTACACCACGTAATTTTTCTTCTTCTAATAATTCACATAATTCCTAGGAAAAGATTAGAATAACAAATGGATACACATAAAGAATCGATGTGAATATATATAGGATGTATATACTTGATTTGTTTCGTCAAAGCGTTTTCGGTCGGAACTATCAATAACATAGATCTGTATAGGCAATGAAAAAGAAAAATGTAAATCGTGAATTAACAATGAAAGGAGTTCGGTCAAAAAAAAAAGGCATTCGCTTACTAGAATATCAGTATTGTCAAAATAATTACGCCAGTACGGTCGTATTCTACGTTGGCCACCTTTAAAATAATAAATAGAAGATAGTTTTCGTTAGAATATCTATATCAAGTAGACATATTTACCAATATCCCAAACGTTCAGTTTAAAGTTACTCGATTGCACACTTTTGATATTGAAACCTTGTGTGGGTGTTATGTGTGAAATATCTTCCGAGGCAAGAACTTTGAGTAGGGTTGTCTACAATGAAAATTCAACTTCGGTTGTTTTTTTCTTCCAACAAGAATTCTATTTTTAGAATTTTCTCACCTTTCCAGCATTGTCAAGACCCAAGAGTAAAATACGAAGCTCCTGTTGAGCTGTTGAACGAAAGCTCTTTAGAAAATCAAGTAACCCCTGAAAAAAACAAAACCAGACATTGTTTTTATTTTGGATTTTCTTTTTTCCGATTTATTTTTTACCATTATGGCTGCAGAATTATTGAAAGGGATGATCTCAAGTGTTGTTTTGTAGTAAATTATAAACTAAAGAAGAAAAAATAGCTTATCAAGAAAGAATAGGCAGCTGAATGATCATGAGCACAGCATTATATATTATGAGATCTAGGAAGGAAAAAAGGAAGTATTACATATTTTCATTGCACGGAAGGAAGAAAAAATGATGACAATACCGAGCCATCATGATATCTTTCATAATTGGTGTTGTTTCGATGGAACCTCTAATGCTGTCATGTACAGCACAATATACTGAATATGAATGTAATTATTATAAATAGTATATCCATTTGCAAATGTTCAAATATATCAATAATCATGATGTATAGATATATTAGAGATTGACTGTGTCAGATATGAACGCCATCTATGATACTGAGCATGCCAGTTCAACTTTTAAAAATTATCACTACATTTGATGAATTCTAACTCTTAAATCATACAACCGTACAGAGAAGGTGTACCACAAGTTGAAAAGAATTAAACACATTTTACAGTAAGAGAATTTGATTGACGATCGGAAAGATTCATCTCCTAACTACTTTTTGCTCACAATGTCTCTGTTCGTGAAGTCCAACGCTTCGACTTCTATTGCGATATCAGGATTTCTTCGATAACATACATTAATGGTATACTTCTTTTAACTACTTAAAAAACACGAATACTCAGCTTTCGATATTCGTGATAAAACTATTGAACAATACTATGTATGTAGATGCATCATGGACTCAAAAATACGATTTCAATAGATTCGATTCGACTCAAATCTAATTCGGTATTCTAATGAACACTTGAACTAAGAGATAATTTTTGACAGTAAATAGAACGCGATACAGCGCCTTCATTCATGTATTTGATGATTTATATCTATTGTTAATTAATCAATTCATCAAGTATACTCATGGATTTACTAGAAAGAAAAGATGTTCAAACAACTGACGGCATGACATCTTCATCGGGCTCTCTAGATAGAAATCGTACATCATCAATTTCTAAACTTTATCATGATGAAGATCTCTGTCAAAGCAACTATCGTTCATCACTATCTCTCAGTTGGACAATTGGTATGAATTCTAATGTACCATTACTTAATCTATCTGTCGATGACAAAACTCGATTCTTTTATGCTGTCGGCAATGTTGGTATCATAGGAACAGGAAGTGGAAAAGCACAAACTCTTTTGCAAGGTCATGTTTCTATTATTGTCAGTGCAGCAGTTTCACAGGATAAACAATGGCTAGTTACAGCTGAAACAATACCAGAAACATTTTTAATCGTTTGGAATACTTTTACATTGAAACCTGTCAAATATTTAACCAATATACACGATCGAGGTCTCATTCGCGTGTGTATATCACGTGATGGAAAACTAATTAGTATACTAACTGAAACACCAGATCAACATATAATACTTTGGCGTTGGTCTAACATTGATGTAAATCCGATCGCCTTACCAATCATTCCGATGTCTTGTGAACGACAATCATGGTTTACTATGATTGAAGATCGTTCCCATTTTTGTAGTATTGGAATAGATTCTGTTATCTTCTACAGTATGTTTTCTTAAATTTTAATCGATTGATATTATTTCAAAATTCAGTACCTAGCAAAGATTCGGATAATTTTAAATTAGAAATACATTCTGATATACAACAAAAACTCGGTCAACGAATCAGCCAAATTATTTTTTGCTATCTGATTCCTGGCAAACATGAAGCAGTCATAATTACATCAACTGGTAGGAAAATAATAACTAATCATAGTTCTAATTATTAAGTACTGATGGTTACTGTGCTATTGTCTCGATGTGCTTGAATTCGAATCGAATTTGTTTCAAAGATAGATGACTCATATGAATTGAAGATTGATTCAAAATGTTGATACATAATTCTTTAATTTTTGACTAACACTACGATTCAATATCGACAGACAGAAGGACAGATATTTCATAAATCGTCAATAGACATATCAAGGAATCGAAGTTGCCATGTAGAAAGTATCAGAAAAATAATAATGTAGACAGTGAAGAGTATACAAAATAAATCTGATGAGAAACAAAAGAAAAAATATGTACAACATTATAGATGTAAACATATGAAGAATAAAATGTTGAATAATGAAGAGCTAAATCTGTAAACAGCTTATATTGATAGATACACGTAGAAAGATAATTCGTTCTATAGAGTTTGCTAATCACATATATCGTTATATGATTGCTCATAGAACTTTTTGATATCGTCAAGATTTCCAATATTAATATTCTCATACAGGTAAAGCCGTCTTTTTTGAAGTCGACCATTCACATGTAGTATCATCATCGATCGGACACCGACAACAAACAATAATAACACCATCGGCGATGATAGATCGAAATAGTATACCGAAAAGTTCTTTGTCTACTAGTTTACTACCTGCTGACATAGCAGCCAACAGTTTATTGTCAAACGAACAAAAGATCTATATGCCAGAGACCATAACAATGAAACGTTTACATGATTTAAAACGTGATATAACATGTATCGAATGGTTCAATGATTATATTATTATTGGAACAGCTCAATCACAGGTTGCTGTTTTTGATTATAATTTACATTTTATAAAACAATATTCATCATTAAATATTGGTGCTATTCTTCATATAAGTATGAATAACTCCAATCAAAATGAAGAAGATAAGTTAACAAATCAAGCATTCTCTAATAGACTTCATAAAAAAAGTGAATCTTTTGAAGTTAATGAAGTTATTTGTCAATCCAAATATGTATGTATTTAATAGTCTAGTTATATAAATGTAATACTATAAACTGTTTCAAGACAATTGCACTTACACAAAGAAATTTCTCTTTAAGTATGTCTTGTTTTTAAAAGAAAAAATCATTATCGGACAAAATGTCTATTTTAGTTAAAATTGTACAAACAGCACCTATGGGTCACATAACTGATATGTGTCTGAGTCCTATATTAGATATTATTTATATAGGCACGTCAATAGGACATCTCTATGTTTGGCATGGTGAAAGTATTTCTTCTATTTATATATAATCTATTGAAAAAGCATCCGTAGTCTTTTTCTTTTATAAGAACGTTCTTTATTTCTTGACAAGTTCGTATCTACTTCAACTAGTACTGGAATCTCAAAATTAACTCTCAATAAAGAATGTTCACATCTAGCGATCGGTCTTGAAAATGGCTTGATCTGGTTATATGATGGTATGATCATCATTACGTTTATGAATTACAAGCGTCAATTTGCTACGAATAGTTTGAAATAGTAGAGATAGATACTAGTTTCGATAAATCATCATTCGATTAAACTGCAACATATGACTTCATCAGATTTTGTCTAATGATTTCAAAGAAGTTTGTAGACACACTGTCAATATAATACTAATAAAAACCATGACTAAATTCCAACTACTTGTGAGTTTTGCATGAGTTATTAAAGGATTCCGATAAAACAAAAGCTTCGAGCTATCAACATACAGAAGGTAATTTAACATGACACGCTGCGATATAGAAAAACCAACATAGAATGAATGAATTGGATTCTCCTGTTACGAAAAGAACGATTGAGAATAAAACAAAATTGTTTTTCAATTTCGAAGACTACTGCTCGTTGAATTTTGGCTCAAAATTTCTGACTATGAGAATGTTTCAGTCTTTGATAAATTCGATGGAAAATTTCTTGTCTGACTCTGCATAACTTCTCCTCTATCTATTATTGAATAACTTGCCATCTAATGATTACTTATCAGTGTTGATATAGTTCAAATTTGAGTTAAGATGTTTGTTCATGAGTTTCAGTCTCGACTAACTAAATGTGATTCCTACGAGAAACTGATGACTATTGTTATTCAATCAACATATAAGAACAACATGTTTTTATGTTAACAATCATTTGATAAAAGTTTAATTTTAATTTCAAGCTGCTACATTTAATCCTATTAACAATCGTCCATTTTATAATTCTCAATCGTCAATAACTTTTCTTCAATTTTCTCCGAATACAATTTTTCTCGCAGCCGTCAGTGATGATAAAGTAAGTTACAATAGATCAATGCATTCGTAAATATCTAATATTCGTTCGTCAAAAAAAAGGGTATTACACTTTATGTTCAAGATCAACGAAAATCTCATATCTATCATAATCATGGTCATTGTGTAAGCAATCCAAATAGTATAACGGCACTTTTATTTACAGAAGAACGACATACAAAAAAGCAACGTCTATTTTCTTGTACTAATACTGGTTATCTTTTTGAATATTGTATTGATGATCAACGACAATATCCATTTATAATTCAATCACAAAAACATCTCACTGAATATCCATCATACATAACATCTATAATTGCTTATTCTATTGATAAGAAAACGGATTATCTACTATGTTCTATAAATACTGGACGAATCAAATTTTTTGATATTAATACCAAACAATATCGACACACTATTCAAGCAATACCGTCTTCATTTCAGCAAGTAAACAATTTACGAGTGATTGTAGAATATGTTTCTTCTCTTTAAATTGAACTTCTTTGTTCAAGTACGATTGATATACTTTCTAATGCAAACTTCTTTCAATAAAAAAGAATACAAGACAAAATTTTATTTCGAGTTTCTTCAAAATATTCATTCAATCATTAAAAATTTTCCTGCTGACTAAGAATTAGATAGATTAGATCTCTACATTTCAATAATCTATCGATAACTGTTCCATTTTTCTAATGATTCTCTTGTTGCAGATTTCTCTCTTCAGAATGCAAGAGTCTTCTTTATTGTATCATTCATTTTAGAATTATCGTAGATGCATAAATCTGATCAGTCAACGAAATCCTAGCGAAATTCAGTAGACGTAATCAATAACCGACGTACTATAAAATATGTTGGGTGTTAATCAACACTAGTTGCCAATAGTAGAGGTTGATCTAAGCTCTTAGTTGGCTTGTAACACTTATTTCAGTTATCTAGACTGTGCTGAGAAATAAATTATGAAAACAAGAAATACAGTCGTGAGTTATTTACTTGACTTTCATGATCTTGTTTAAAGGTAAACATAATGAAAATATTCTTTTTCATTTCCTAAAGTGATTCACTAATGAGATGATATCAAAGATTTTAATGACTCTTTATTTATTAACTATCTTTTGAGAGAACAAGCACAGATGAGAGAAATCTGTTACAAATGAATTATTTGATGAACTGAGCTATATATAGTATCAGTATGTATATTATTTTGTAAGCTAATGGGATTCTCATATTCTAAGACGAATGATTGATACAATTTATGGTGTCTACATAACATTCTTGTAAATAACAATTGAAAATCTTAGATAATCGGTCAAAAAAATTCAATATTAATAAAAGATCCCTTCTAAACAGAGTACCTCACATATTTTTAATTAACTATGAATGGATTTACAATACTTTATTTCAAGAGGTGAATCATAGATCGATCAGTTATATTTAAATGTATATCGCCTACACAGAATTATTTAGATCACATAGAATATATATTGGTTAAGCATAGAATGTTAGCTAAAACTATTTGTTTTTCCTTTGCTTTATGCAGATAAAAGTTTGGATAAATACTTGTGAAGATAGTGTTAATCAATCTTATCTTGCGTATAGGTCATTAAATTGTATTGGTGTCATGAAATTACCTGGAACAGGTCATCCAAAAGAATATGATATGATATTAGCTCATCCGACTGGTGTACGTCTATTTGATGTAACATCATGTCATAATATTTTAGTTTCTTGTGGTGAAAAAGATAATTGTATATTTGTATGGAAATTCAATGCAACATCAATGGAAAATCATTGTCAGAATCTAACATTAGAATTAGATTCCGAATTTAAAAAATTCGAATCTTTATTTTACTATATTCAATTACAAGATGCAAGTAATTTAACCATAGAACAATATATATCATTGCCATTGATTAATGATTTTACACGTGCACTTGGTATTTACATATCTGAACGTCAAATACAAGAATTATACGATGAACAATGTTTCAAGAAAAATATTCTTGATCCGCATAAGATAAAAATTGATTTTAATGAAACAATTCAAATATTTTATAACCATTTTGCTAATAATCCACTTCAACCATCGATATATGATATGCTCAAGTCAGTTTTTCATGAATATAAATCAAAAATAAATTTAAAACTTGATATTCATTCACTTATACAAACTCTCGTATGTTTTAATAGTTGTTCTCTCTATATAGAATGTCGTGATCTATATCGTTTTAGATGACAGATGGTGAAAAAATGACACAAAGTTTGTATTAAATTAACTCAAATAAAATCATTAACAATGTTCGACACAAGTGAGTTTCTATTTTCTTGTTTTAGATGAACTTCATGAAGCTTTTCGAACTTTGGAAATTTCCGACGATCAAAGAAACAACATCAAAATATCAACAGTTGACTATGATCTTGATGAATTTATTCAACTTCTTTCACCGACAATGAAAATAAATGTTTAATCTGATGAAATTTCATCTTCGAAACAAAACTTGATGGCGTATTGCACTAAATTGTTGACAAGAAATGAAAAAGAAAAAAGACAAAAATAAACATACATTAAATCGAATCAAACTAGTCATAGAAACAAAAACATAAAAATATGTAAAAATAAAATATAAAAATTCATCAGAGCTATGTGAATACATTTGTTTCGATTTGAAACAAAATATTTTCTTTTTATTGGTAAAAGTGATCGACTAGAGAATTTACGAGATATCTAAACGATGAGCAAGTCTTTAGAATAGAATATCTGAGTTGAAATATTTCAACTCAGATTTCTATCGATTGAAGTTTAGACTAAGAGAATCTGTCTTTCACATGTAACTAAGCTATGTAACATATGATGTTCAACACAAACAATGATTCAGTTGTTTTTCATTCTTGCAAGTCTTCCCAGTTTCAAAATATAACAACACTGCATAAAGTCTATATTCGATTTGCTTCAGTTTAGGAATCGAATGTCAATATGACTCGACCAATTTGCATAGAAAAGAAACATATGCTTATTTCATGATTTAATTATCATATTTCTTCTGTGTTTCTTTAGTTATGTTTTGATGCATCACATATAATATTTACTTAACGAGTCACAACCAACAAAAATATCTTTCGTTTTTTTAAAATTTATCATGGAATTTTCAAACTAAATATTTTGTCTAATTCAATGATGTCAAAATACATTATCAAGATGATAAAATACATAGAAGTAGACATTGCTATAATCGTAGATACATTTTGATCACTTCAACAAATCGATGATTCATTTTTTTTTTGAATTAAAAATTCATATGGGAATGAGTTGGCTTGTATTATTTTTTTATTTCATACTAATATGTAAATGTAATTGTACAACAATCGATTCATTTACTGAACGCTCAAATTAAACATGGAATATCGTGTTAGAGAAGTTGAAATTTAATTATTTTTCTATGAATATATTGTTGATGTTAAATCTGAGTCTGAATGTTGCTTCGTTCAGACTTTTTAATGCATGAATTTCATCTGACAATCATGTGTAACTCGTTCACGGTCATAGAGAACGATTAACAATGAAGTATACTATTGCATAAGCACTGCTCTCAGATCTTAATTTTCATAATGATTTGTGCTACTGTCCATATTCGGTTTTAATAAACTAATTGTATTGAGAATATTGACAACGGATAGTAAATGGAAAATATACTTTACTATAGTTTACATGTTGTAACATATGGGATATGAAAAAAAGCGTTGAATCGAAGTATTTCATAAGAATGGTTTAGTCTATTGTAACGATGAAAAATTCTTTTAGTAGAGCAAAGACAAGCGACTTATAAATTGTAAATTAAATCAATCGATGATTTACAAACTGTTCCATAGTGACATCTTGTATTCAATATATATGCGTATAATGTACTACCAATAAATATTTAAAAAAGAAAATTTTTAAAACAAGTGCTTTAGGAGATGTACAGTCCCATCTTAATATTTATCTATTAGTCTAATGGCATTTTACGAAATCGTACAAAATTTATTTGATTCCTTTGTTCTAGACTATCTAGTAATGTTGTTATGAATTAGTTATTACACTAATTGCTTCAATTAAAATTATAAAACAATAGTCTATGTTATGTTTCTAGGTCAGTATACTTCTTGCTCTCTTTTGTTAGTTGACTCGTTTTCTTTCTCATACATACATACTACAGATTTGTTTATTATTCTTCGAAGTATGTTTGCTGTCTGCTGAAGTAATGCAACATTCGCTATGAATAAAACAAAAACGAGCTTATGCTGAAAGAAGGTCAAGGCTTACAGTCGGGACAATAGACATTATCATATTTAGTTTGAGTTCAATTTCAATCTTGGCTTTTTCGCTTTTTTTTCTAGCACACATATTTAACGAAAGACCAAGGGTGTGTCACATTAATGACGTAGTTTTACTCTTGTCAAAAAAATACAAGAGTATCAGTTTTCAAAAAATTTCTCTACTGATCTTCCTTGCATAGTTTTGTGTTGATATCTAACTAAAGCAAAAATGATCGAAAGAGAGAGAGAGAGAGAGCGTGCAAGTAAGAGTGAGAAAAATCCAAGAGAATCGTACACATTCAATGTCAAATATTAAATCTCGTAATACAAAAAGTACATAGGCAATATGAGCATTTGTGCGAACAAGACGAAGAAGAAGAGAGAAAAAGAATATAGAGCGTGCATTATCATTATATTTGCGTTCTCTTCATTCTCGGGTGCTTGTTTTATATACGCGAAGTAGATGAGGAGAAAAAAAAACTGGTAATAAACACAAATTTTATTTTGTACGATTTTAGATAATTTGGTCACCTAACAATTGATCGAAGCAATGTGTTAAAATATAATAGGTAAATAACTGAATCTCTTTCTTTTATTTTACCTTGTAGTATGCTTAATGATAGAATAAAATAGGACTTCGTCTACCCTTTATAGAATCAATGACGCCATCGAAACCCCCGCATTTAATTATCGATTATTCATTAAAAGAGAGCAAAAAGCAGATGACTAATTTGCATAGTGTAAAATGACTTCGTTTGTTCATTATACCAATGAATGATGTGTTATTGTAAAATTGAAGCATAACTATAAAGAAACCACGATCTACAAAGATTTATTTAGTATTATCAAAAGAGAAAAAAAGACGCTTCAGCATCAGCTATAAGAAAAAAAAACAAAGTCGGTGCACTACTCTTTTTTCTCTTCTCCTTACCATATTTCTGCACTGTCGGCGTCGACTGACATTTTTTTTGTCGTACTGTACACAAACACACAAAACTCACTATCAAAACGGAAAGAAATCGACAGTGTAACATTGCAAACTGAGCACAAACACACGATTGTGTGCACAATTGAAGACAGACACTTTATGTTAGAAAAATAACTTCCCTTTGAACACAAGTTATATCTAATGGCAGAACCATGTAAATCTCGTGTACAACAATTCATTCAAGACAGTTTTAAAACAACGAAGAATTATCTATCGGAACACGGTGCACGTTCAATTGTTGAACAAGCACAAAAAACGGTACGAGAATTGCCTCGCAAAGCTGAACAACTACTGCAAGATGCGACAGGTCGAAAAGAGAAAAATGATGTAAGTAATTGATCAATAAGACTTTAATCTATAGAATAAGAATAATACATACGATATCAAAAGTTTACGATGTATATGGCACTGCTTTTTTCTCTGATTGAAACGTCTGTTTTTGTTCTTTAAACACATCATTTCTATTTTAGAAAGACATGGGAAATTTCATTGATTTCGGTCGTCCAACGTCAACAAAAGTGCAACAAAATAATGAGCCTGATCTTGAACAAAATCGGAATAACTTTGGTTCACCACAGCCAAGAAGATCGAACCCATCAATCGTATTACCATTTGTAGTTCAACAACAGTCACCGATTATATCGCCATCTAGTTCACCTATATCAACACCGTTGACATCGAATATTATAAAATCACATCTAAATCAAACACCGAAAAGGACTTCATCATCGTCTGGTGCTTCGAACTCATCATCATCGGCAACTTCACCAGTTATTACCAAACCTACCAATGACAGTAATCAATTTCAATACGTCGCCATATTTGATTATGATGCAAGAACGAAAGATGATTTAACGATAAAAAAAAGTGACCTACTAGAAATAACAAATAAGCAACATTCGACATGGTGGAAAGTCAAGAATGAAAATGGACAAGAAGGTTGGATACCTTCGAGCTATGTTGCTAGAAGAGATAGTTTAGAATCAGAATCGTATGTTTTTCTACTTTCAATTTTACGTATCAGAACAATCAATAAATTTATCTTGGTTGTCTTTTTAATTTCGACATTAGATGGTATTTTAAATCAATACGTCGAATTGATGCCGAGAAACAACTCATGTCGGATATGAATGATCATGGCAGTTTTCTTGTATGTTATTAAAGGAATTGAATAGATATTTTGAAAATTAAATTTTTATCTAGATTCGTGATAGTGAAACAAGACAAACTGATTTTTCCCTGTCAAGTAAATAAAATCATTATCTGTCGAATAACTTTAGAAAATAAATCCAAAATATTATTTACTTTCAAGTTCGTGATTATGATTCAATAAAACATTATCGAATACGACAAACAGATGATGCTCGATTTTATATAACACGTCGAAAAACATTCTATTCTCTGCCAGAACTTGTTGCTCATTATTCTAAAATATCCGATGGTTTATGTGTTAATTTAAGAAAATCGTGTGTACATGTAAGTACATAAATGATTATTTTATTCTTCAAAAAACAAACATGAATCTTTGAAATAGACTACAAAACCCGAGCCAGATGGTTTATCACATAATCTTGTTGATAAATGGGAAATAAATCGACGTGAATTCAAATTAATTCGAAGTCTTGGTAGTGGACAATTCGGTGATGTTTGGGAAGGTTTATGGAATACTCGTATGCCTGTTGCCATTAAGACACTTAAACCAGGTTAGTAGTATTATTTTTGTCTGATAGACGAATTGAAAAATGAGTAAATATATATATATATATGCATATATTAGGTTCAATGAACCCAACGGACTTTTTAGCTGAAGCTTCATTGATGAAAAAACTTAAACATCCTAATCTGATACAATTATATGCTGTATGTACTATTGAAGAACCGATATATATTGTTACAGAATTGATGCAAAATGGAAGTCTTCTTGATTATTTACAAAGTAATATTTTTGTTTGAAATTCTCGTTTCATAAATTTCCATGTTGTTTCATTTTTACATTCGTTTCTAGATGCTAAAGGTCGAACATTCAAAATGTTAGTATTGATTCATATGGCAACACAAATCGCACGTGGAATGGCTTATTTAGAACAACAAAATTATATTCATCGAGGTAGTCAATTATTCTATTGAATAGAATACTTTTCTTTTCAAATCAGTGACATATTTATTGTAGATCTTGCTGCTCGAAATGTTCTCGTCGGTGAAAACAATGTAGTTAAAATAGCTGATTTTGGTTTAGCAAGAATAATTAAGGTTCGTAGGATAAAATCATGATGACCTATATTATCTAAAATGTGTATATATACTAGATTCTATTTTATCAGAAAGTATTTATTTTCATACTGGATATACTTGTTTTTAAAAATAAATATTTTCAATAGTAACCATGAATACTTAGAAGAAACTACAATGAAATCTATTGAATGAATAAATTTTAATTGAAACAACAGAAATCAAAAAATCAAATACGCAATTCTTCGAAACAACATAGATTTGATTTTCTATTATTCTATTGTTTCCATCAGGTATAAATAATCATTCCTTAATTGTAGGAGTACGCTGGAGGGATGTATGAAGCAAAGGAAGGTACTAAATTTCCCATAAAATGGACGGCACCTGAAGCTGCACTCTACAATCGATTTACTATCAAAAGCGATGTATACTAGTATCTGTCATATTTTGTTTTATTCTTCATTGTTTATATCTATTTAGATTTGGTCGTTTGGTATACTATTAACAGAATTAGTTACATATGGCCGAACACCATATCCTGGTATGACCAATGCTGAAGTACTACGAAAAGTTGATCAAGGCTATCGTTTACCTCAACCATCGAATTGTCCGTCATCATTGTATGAAATAATGCTAGAATGTTGGGATGCTCAACCTGAAAATCGTCCATCCTTCAGTGCACTACAATACCGTCTTGAATATGAATATACAGGCGAAAATCCGGAATTCAGCAATTAGCATGCATTACACTTTTTTTTTCTCTCAATCATAATCTACTTGTGTGATAAATTTTTATTTTATTTATTTTATTTTATTTTTTGTTGACACAAAATTCTCGTTCTATTTCATTTCAATAATGTGTATTTAGGTTCCATTTCATATAAAATAGATAAGCACAAAAACCAAACGCACGCACGCACACATACACACAAAGACATGTACGAAATAGAAATATTTCGGTGAATATCTCAGGCATTTGTTTTTGATAGTTCGTTAGATATTGTTTTTTTTTCTGTTTAATGTATAAATTTTAGTATTTATGTTCATATCTAATATATGAATATTTATTCGTTTGTTTTGTTTTAATTTGTTGATAAACTGCTCATTTGATTAATAAAACTCTGTGTAGATACTTATTTTTAAGAAGTATGAGAAAACAAGAATCATTCCGTTAAATAATTCTCATTCATTTTCTCTCTCTAGAAGAATGGATTCAAATAAATGTAGTTTCAATCCATCCGGAAATCATTCTCTGAATGATGCTGTACCTAGTAGATTTTAAAAAGAAATGCTGTTTTTCTTTTGAAGTAAAGTGAAACCTTGTTTTACTAGTTCACTCGACACCTGGAACGAATTCCTTATCACCATATTTGAATTTTGATCCGAAATTATTGAATCCAGTAAATTGATATGACTAGTGTTTATATGTGAAAAATACAAAATCAGAATTCTTCTTCTAGAGCGGTTCGCAATTCATTCTACCTGAAGGACAAAAAGAAAAGCGTGGTCGACTTGAATTAATGTTTTTCACAATTTGGTGGTTCTGTTATTGCTGGTAAACGAAAAGCTAAAAATAAGAGATGACATGATAATATTTGTTTTTCTTTTCAAGGTAGTATGATCGGTAGTATATCCGGACTCTATCGAGGTATTCATGAAACACAAGATTTAGTTGGATCTGTACGAACATCATCGTAAGCTGTTAAATTCAAGAATTCTTATTTCTTCTACTATTTTCCTCGTAGCATCATTGATTGCATAGCACGACAAGGGTCTACTACTGCTTCTGCTATGGGTTCTATAGGTAAGAATTTTCTATTGACAAAAGTAGCAGAAGAAAAAAAAAATCTTTAGTTTGTTTTCGAAGCACTTATTTATAGTTTAATGGGAACAGGTGTTAGTATGATACGAGGTGTTGATGATGAATTGAATACAGTGGTCAGTGGCAGTCTCACCGGTTTATTATATCGATCAACATCTGGTGTGAAAAGTGCCATACGAGGTAGCTTATATGGTCTCGGAGTATCATCGTTATACGTATTACTTACGTCGAAAGAACGTCTTGGAACGTATACGTAAACCTTGTGCATTTTTTTTCTGTTATTGTTATTGGTTATTGGTTTTGTTTTCATCGAATATGTAACAGATAGAAGGTATCCTTCCGATTATTTCATCATTTTTTTCCCTGTATTTCATATTGGTTAGATAAGACAAAGATGAATAGCTCTTGTCAGTGTCTATCATCATCAAAAAGAATGATCATTATCGGATACAGACTATGAAGAACGATCGTTAGTACAATTCATGTAACACAAAGAAAAAGAACATGAGATAAATGCATATAGAGTCTAGTTCACTGGTGATGATTATTTGTTTATTTTCCTTAAATAATCGTATTAGTAGATGACAATGTTTATTTGAACTCTATTATCAAATGCTTGTATTGCTAGAATTTAGATCATAGTTCTATGATTGTTGCTCAAGGCTATTACTAATTGTTTCGATAAATATGTTTATATATTCTCATTATAATCTTTTTTACACGGGAATTTCAGTAGTTAAAGATATGATCCGATTTTGATTACTATGAATATAGTGTGAATTTTATTCAAATTCAATAATACTCTTATCGAGTATATTAAAAAAGAGCTAGTCGATAAAACAATATGTGAGAAGAACGTTTGGTCATAAATTATGCAAATGAAAGTTTTTGTAATTTACATGAATATTGCACAATAGTTGGCAAAGAACAAGTATATATTTTTATTTTATGTATTTGACATGATTATTTTACCACGTATCAATAATTCATTTCAATTGAATTATTCTTAATAGACAAAGAATGATTCTTTTGTTCATAGCGTATCATTACGTCGTCTTTTCTTTTCAATAAAAGACACGATAATCTTAATACTTCAACAGATCGAAAGACAAAAAAAAGTCATATTCAATCTACTCATATTTACTTTACATACGTACCAATGTGTAACATAACGTCTTTGACAGTTTTATCGATCTTTATTCGATTGTAATGAATATGCATGTGTGATTGTATTGTCTGTCACCACTTACAGTTTTACTTATGAAATAAAAGTCTATGTGCATACGATGAAGCATACCTATTTTGAATTTAAATCTTGTATTGAACATGTATTTCTTTGCATGTTTTTAATAATGAAATGTTTTCCCTAGAATTCTGTTGAATTCGGTCGTTAGTGAAATTATTAATATCCATTACTGAACAACTGGCTACTCTTAATAAGTTTTCTTAAATAGATTTCAAAGAATAGCTTGAAGGCAATACAATTTTTAACAATTTCAGTTTTTCTTGTTATTGATCCAATCATTCAAAGAGTCTCAAAACAAATTCTTTCGAAATAGTTTTCTCTCTAGAGATTTCGTGTGTCAATTATTTTCGTTGAAAAACATAAACGAGTTGGTTTTCATCGTACTGCAAAACTTATTTACAGCATCAATGTATAATGTTAAAAATCTCCTTTGAAACTCATATAAATTGACATGTTCTGTAGTTACTCATAGGTGCACTGTATCAAATTGAACATTATCATCATGCTTCCAAACCATGCAATATGCATATATATATAAATATCGATGGGTTCTGTTAAGGTAGTTTTGGTTAGTGGTTAAGATAAAAATTCAACGGAAATCACTAATCTACATCATTCTATGCGGAATCGATACGGTTTTCAAGAATAAAATGGGCTATTTATTGTATCGAAAGAGAAAAGAAAAGAACAGTCCATATCTTTCAACAAATAATGATTCCAATAGTGCGAATAAAAAATACTCTGCATAACATATTCTTCGCTAGGTATACTCAACCAAATCGTTCAATTCAAATATGCAGAAGTAAACAATCACATTAAAAAAGAAGTCGACAAAAAGAAAAAAAACGAATATTTTGTTTTTTTCGACACAGCAAGATACAGTAGAAGAATCATGAGAAATAAAAATGAACAAGAAAAAAAGGAAACGGGAAAAATGTAAGTAAAGAACAAAATGTATGGCAAATAAACACTGTTCGATGTAAGACACTACATGGTACTCTGGATTAACTGATAAAAACAAAACGAAAATAAGTGAAAGGATAAACACTCTATAGCACAATCTTGTCTAACTTATACATACCCAAGCAAGCAGCCGGAACTAAATGCAGCTGTGTTCATAGACAAAGACAAAGTATGAGATGACTAGGAGTCAAGGAAAAGGAGGGAGAATAGGGAAGTATATAGATAGGTTCTTATAGATAATTCATCATTTTTCTGTTTCTTATTGCGTGATCTTAATTTGACGATTTACTGCAGGTATACGATCATGTGGTATAGGTACTTCAACAGTTAGTGTTGAATCTTCACTCATCTTAGCTCGTAAATTATCGACATCGACCCATTCAGGTAGAACATATTCTCTCATGTATTCACGATTAATTTGATTACCAGGTGTATTATCAACATGAGAAGCTTGAACTAAACAAAACATAGTTCGATCAATATTGATATTATTTCAAACATGCGTAAAAAACAAAGTTTTACCTTTTAATACATTATCATTAACTTTAACGCTAACATCATCAGGTTTATAACCACTTAAATCGAATGTAAGTTTAAGTTGTTGATCTCCAACTGTATATGAATCATTTGTACTAATATTTGTTGGTAAAGTCAAATGTGATGATGGATGTGTAGGTGTTAATGGTGGTCGATAATCACGTACAGGGATTTGTATTGTAAGAATACCATCAATACTTAATGTATTCGTTAGACTTTTTGGGTCAGCTCCATCAGGTAATCCTAGAAGATTAACAACTTGCATATAAATATCAAACAGTATATACACATCAACGTACCAATTTCACGTCGAAATTCACGATGAGTAGAACCATGTCCATCACGTTCTTGTTTAACAGCAGTTACTTTTAACATAGTATCATTAACTTGTATGCCTATATCTTCAGGTGCAAATTGATTCAAGTCAAATTTATACGTTACATTCTTTGTGCCATCATTAGTTGAATAAGTTTGGCGTGATGATGTTGTTATTGGAAAAGCACCCGTTGATTGATTGTTATTAGCACCGACAAGAGTTGATGCTGAACTTGTTGATGAGTATTGATCACGTAATGGACTACGATTGAAACTACTTGTTTCACGTAAACTTGGGCCGTCTTGTCGAAATGATGACGCTGACGATGTCGATGAATATGAATTGGTTTGATTATTACCATAGCCATAGTTCGATAGTGGTTGTCGTCCACTTGTATATGTGGTATCAATAAGACGAGTAGGACTTGATTGATGAAATGTATTTGATGAGTTTAAAGCAGGTGAATTTGAATCATTATAAACACGATCTAAGATAACAGGTGCTTCCATGGTAAGTACACCATCATCCGATAAATAGGATTGTAAAGTTTTAACGTCAATAAATTCTGGTATTGTTAATTCACGGTTAAATTGTTTTGATTCAGTTGCATTACCAACTTTTACTTGACGATCACCTTTCACAATTAACATACGACCTTCAACTTTAACATTTAATTCTTCAGGTCGAAATTCACCTGTAAATAATATTATTCAAATAGCATTTTAAATAAAAACAAATGTTTGTTCTTGTTTACATACCGATTTCAAATTGAATTTTATATTTTTTTCTTCCATCATTGTCTTCTTCAATAAATGATCGGTGTGTTGCATCATGCGATGTTGAGCTGAAGCCAGGTGCTGATCCTCGAAATGTTGGCCAATCGATACTGCCGAATTCAGGAAAGTCAGGAAAATCAACGCGCATTCTTGGTCTTGTTTGAGCTATGGTTGATGAAGGGAATCCAACTGAATCGAATCTTGGTTCATTGAAAAATTTCTCTCGCCATAGCCGGCATTCTTCTTCAAAATCACGCATGCGTGTACTCATTCGGTCAGTTATATTATTTGATGAGGTATTAGATGAACGAAAACGAATAAAACGTTGATCATCATTCGGATTTATCGTCACGGGTATAATCGTACGTGGATGATGTTGATAGTATTGATCGTTACTCATTTTCTTGTGTCACCAATTTCGTATTTGTTACTAACGTAGTCACACACAATTTTAATCTAGTTTTAATCGATCACATCAATCAATGCCGAAAGAAAAAAAAACCAACGTCTAGAATTAATGAGCAAATGAACACCAATATGTATATGTATGTATATTTGAATTACATGTAAAGAGAAATAGTGACGAGCGAGAGACAGAGAGAGATCTGAAGAGAAGAGAAGCGACGAGATGAGAAGAGAAAGAAAATAGAGGCAATAACACCACATTGCCTGTTTATGCCGATAACAAACTCTACTAATTCTATCACTATACGTATTTTGACGACAGAAGATGGATAAAACACTACTTTTTCCTTATGAGTATGCTGATAACATATGTCTAATCGGCACGCGCAAGCCAGCGCAATGATCCTACTCCTTCTTGGCTTTTTTTGCTGCTATTCAAACACACACATAGGCATGCACTGTGTGTATATGTTTGTTTGTTTCCTTTTCTCTTTCTGTCTCTTCTCATCATTCTCTATTACTGAAGCAAACTCATGCGTTGAGTATGACTACGGGCAATAGCGGTGTGCATGTGTATGCGAGCAACCAATTTTTCTAGCCGATTTCGTTTCTTGCTTCCTTCATCATCTTTCTTCTTTTTCTTTTTCTCTCTTCAGCTCTTCAATCATTCTTCCTTTACCATCTCATAAAGTAGGCATGCAAGTAAAGCAGGCCGATAAAAGAAAAGAATCGGCTTCAGTAAGGAAATAATATACATTGATTTCTTCGGTTTCTTTCGTTCTTTATTTCTTCTCTTCTTCTTGCGCTAGTCAAATATATGCAATCGAAATAAAAAGAGAAACGCTCACACTATCACAATAGTTATCATGCCTGATGATGTATGACAAGTATAGACGATGCAAAGCGATCAATAGGATTAGTGAAATAGACTGTGGTCATTGAGTAGGGCTCACAGCTAGACATAAATACATACATCTACGACTGTTATGTTAATAAACATAAGAGTATTGTTAATGTGACTAGTTCTAAAGCAAATGTCTTGCTCTAACGGAAATAGAAATAGAACGAATGGAAATAAATAAGGATTTATCAGCCGATTCCTAGAAATGAAAACCATTAAAAAGAAAACGTAGATGAAGGATAAGCAAATAGGCAAACTAACAAGAGAACAAAAGAAGGAAATCGTATACGATCAGAATCATATTATGTGCATAAACGGCTACAATTGCCTGCGTTCTCCTATTAATTTAGTTTAAATATCTGAATCGAACAGTTTGAGATATAAATGACTTAGTTAAACAATAGTAATCGAGAAGAAGAAAAAAATACATCGTTACATCATGGTTTTACATCAATATTCAATCGTCGAGGTATTATGTGGATAACTGAGTACTTCATAATTTAATACGATGAGACGAGCAATAACAAATCAAATCGTCTTTGTTCGAAATGAAAGAACGAAAGAACAGAAGAAGAAGAAAAAAAAACTTGGATCATGAGCTATTCTCAATTTACATAACCTCTTTTCGTTGTTGTTGTTTGTTATGATAGATCGATTCGAACGCATACACAAAGGATTAGTAGTTTTCACAATATTATATACCTCGATCTGCAGCACACAAGAAGGAGGCAATATATATATATATATATATGGATTAAAGTAGTTTGATTGCCTATTTACTGAAATTCAAGCTGCTGCCATCACCTTATTTTTACTTTCTTCGTTTTCATATATTCAGCATACGTAGAATAAAAAGAAGCTGAAGGTTTTACATCTATGTGAGTAAATGTGAAGGTCATCAAATGAATAAATGAAAAAGTTTGACATTTTTATGAAACCAAACTCTCATAGTATACGATAAGGTCGCAAGACATGAGTATTCAATATTTAATTAATACTTCTCTTTTAGATACATATTGATACACGTACAAAAAATGTTCATATAACACTATGACTATAGAATTAATTCTGATAGAATTTCAAGAAAATTTGACTTACGCCTCAAATCGTCGAGTTCTGTCGTGATGTTTTCTTGTGTAGCTCTCCGCTAAGTGGTACGCCAAAAAAAAAAACGTCAGCGTCTAGTTTTGTTTTTTTGTCGTGTTCGCTTGCGTTTCTTTCTACAGGCAAATTAAGAACGAAAGGATCTCCCGGAATTCGAAAATTTGTCTAACCACAAATGATTTTTCGCGATCGTTGTTTTTTTTCTCTACTTGTATCCTAACTTGGTGCAGAACAAGAAAAACAAACGAACAAAATTAGGGAGCCAAAGAGAAAAAAAAAGAAAAAAAAACACGGTCTTATCTTGCATTATTATTATTTTTTTATTCACTATGCTAAAAGCAGAAGGAGAGCCGCAAAAATATCATCACTTTATTGTGTCGTCGTTCTCTTTTTCTATTCTGTTACATATATTTAAATATATATATATATATGTGTGTGTGTGTGTGTGTGTGTGTGTGTGACGCTTATTGTGGGCTGTCATATTGAGGATCCAAGTATGATGAGATGGTAATCTAGCAGAAAAATGAGACAGTGACATTTTCACCCACCACCTGTTTTTGTTTCTCTATGCTGATGGTGCTGTTTTTTTGTACATTCGATACGTACAAAACAAAATATGAATGAGTGTTGATATTATTAATAAAAAAATAGATCAAGTGTAGATGTTCGCGAATTATTCATATTTCATGTAAGAAAAAAATAGTAAGAAGGAAAATAAAAAGCAACATAATCGCTGCGAATCGGATTGAATATAAAATTATCGTTGTCATACATATTTTATATTAATGCCTTTACCTTGAAAAAAGAAAAGAAAACTAGGATATCAATGATTGATGTCGAATCCATGCGAGAAAATTACATTAGATTACTAGTTCAACATGTTATATTCATTCAACCATTGTAAATTGATTAAATCTTTGACATAATGAAAATCTTGAGTAGGTATCAGGAATTCTTACGGCTAAAGATTATTATTATCTTCCATGACATGTATATTATTTGAAAAAGAAAAGAAACCGAACAATAATGTGCAAATAATAATAAACCGAGCAAACAAACAAACAAACAAAATAAAAAGTTTTCTATTCATACATCTTTTTAATTTTAACAACAGAAAAAAGGAAAAATAAACTCATGGAAAACATCCGTGGTGACAGTTATACGCACATAGACAAATAAATAAATAAATAAATATACATATATATATATATATATATATATATATATGCATGCATGCATCTAAAATATCTATGCTCTATCTGGAATATGAGACTGTACATGAAAAGGAAATCAAACTGACCGACATATAATTTTATCTGGAAGACAACAATCATACAGATCGACAAGAAAATGAGCACCGTTATACATAAATTTAAAAAAAACAACAAAAGAAAAGGAATTTGTAAATCACACGTTAACATAATGAATCGATGAGTCAAATAGAAGTTCATCTGATGATGGTACACGTGTAGCAACTGAATCATAGACTGATGATGTAAATGATGCATATTGAGGAGAATTTGAACCAAGTGTTGTTGTTATTTCATGTGCGGCTTGTTTCATTTGATCATGAGTTAAATTCGTGCAATCACGTAGTTCTTCTAGTATAATGGCACTATAACGACGATCAATGCCCGATGTATCAAGACACGCATTAACTAATTCTTCGACATCATCTGTCGCATGTAGTAGTTCTGTTGAATAAGGCCTTAGACCTAAAATAAACAATCGTTCGTTTTGTTTTACAATATTGAGATTTCGGTTTTTGTTGTAAACCTTTTTCTTGTTGTTGATTTTCATGAGATGTAATTGAAGATATTCTCGAAGATTGTGCTGTCGTATGAGCATTCTGAGATTCAGATACATTAATTGTTCTTGCTTCATATAAAGAAAAGAAAACAACAACATGTAGCATAGAGAAGAACTCTGCAAGACTTGTCTCTTCGAGTTATCTTCAGACTAAACTTTATTTTATCATGGAAAAAAAAGATTTTATTTTTCCATCCAAGTTACCTATGTGTATTTCACAGCTGGTCATCATTAAGATTCTTTCTTACGTGAACATTTAACAAGTTTGATTCAGTCAATAAATACGACTAGAACATTTGTTCGGTTCAATGACATTCCTCATTTACTCACAAGGCTGAGTGGACTATCAATTGCATGAAGTGGTATGCGTACAACTGAAGTGTAACAATTTTAACAGTATACAAAAAATCAACGCGGGTAAATAAAACTTTTAGCTGAATCTGCCGCATCGAAATTGGTCAACGAGTATTTTTCTCAAGAATATGCCAGTTAATTGATGACGATCTTCAAGAAATTCCAGTATTTGAACGGATACACCATATCTGTCTGTTGTTTCAATAAGTATTTCGACTTTTATTTCTCGTACTATTCGTTTTTCAAGTCTTGATATTATTCGAACTTATTCAACATGCAATTATTATCATAAAAAATGATTAAAATTATGATTTTAGGTATTATGAAATTTCATCATATGAAAATTCTTTGATTAAAACACAACTATTTCCAACGGTGTTATTTTTAACTTAGATACAGTCAGATCCAACTTGGATAGAGGCAAAGTTGATTTCAGTAAGCATAAACAAACTTTATATCGAAATTACTACGAGCGAATTCGATTTCGAGATTTCATGTCTATACGTATTTCTATCTACGACACTTACTTCGTATTGTATCGCCATTTTCAACAATTAAATCACGATTAGCAGTCTAAAAATAGAAGAATGAAGTTGAATGATCATCGATGTTTAAAAAGCGAATTAATTTTTTACTGATGTTCGAGGTTGAGTAGAATCGACAGTACTAGTTGAGCTTTTGACTAATGTAGATTCTTGACTATCTTTTTTATGTCGTGAAAACAGACGTGATAGTACAGATGTACGACGACGACGACGCCGTGTTGAGTTATGACTTATATTCGGACTATTAGTGTCGAGTATATCTGATTGTTCACTAAATTGAAAACTATTTTCTTTTCGGATATTTCCACGACGATCATTTAATCGTAATGGTCCTAATGGTCCTTCTTCATGTTCAGGTACTTGAAATACATAAGTGTCTGGTTCAATGCCACGTCGATCAGCTGATATGGCTCTGAAGAAGAAGAAAAAAGCAGCACAGGACAATATTCATGAATGTAAATATTAACAAAAGAAAAAAACGTTTTTATCATACCCCACTCGAAATGGTGATGGAACATGAAAATTAGCGTCATTATCAAGTTTCATTGAGACGGGTCCATCAGGCTCACGTCGTAGAAGAATACCTGCCGGTAATAGTTGTGGTGTAGATGTGTCAGGTTGATGGCCCGTTGCTGGTTGTGGTTTACATATCACACGTGTAAATGCGTCAAGCATTGTTCCAAATAATGAATGTTCTCTCTATGAAACGAAAGAAATCATTTAGGAATAGAGAATAGGTAAATATTATTTCATAGATTTAACATACACGATGTTGTGGTTCTTCTTCACGCCAAAATCGATTAAATGTTTCTTCATCGTCTAAGTCTCCAGATATAGCTCGTCTTATTTCCGGTCCCAGATCATGTAATTGTCTTAAACCGGCTTGTAATGCAACTGAATTTTTACTTGCACCCGAAAAACCTAATTGAATTTGTTTAGCAGCTTGTTCTTTGCGCTTTTTGAAACGTCGAAAATAATCTTGAATAAGAAATGTTGCATAGAATTTGCCAACTGTAACATCATCTTCAGAACCCGGTGGTGGAATTATTTGATCGAGTAATTTTTGTGGCGTACGTTTCCAAATCTTTCTTATAACAGCACGTAGTTCTTCATTGGCTTGATCAATGTTTCCATCGGTTTTTATTTTCAATGATGTACGAATTAGTGCAAAAAGTGTCGCATTAAACATAACTGTACCATCTTGATTTAATGGCATATTCATCGAAACCAATTTCTAATGAAAATGTTTAGAAAAATTTTAATACAAGAAAATCAATGAATAGATAGACATTAATTTATGTGTATATATTTATACAATACAAAGATAATGAAGGTATTATTGATACATATATATATATGTATGAAATGAATATTTCATCGCTTATCAATTTATTTATTTCCAATATTTATCAATAAGAAAAACTATCAAACATTAATCGTTGGAATACGTTTTCGAAATTATGATTCGATTGATCCAAATTCAGTATACACGAATGAATATGATGCGAATTCAAATAGAATCTATTTTTAGATAGTATATTTTAGCTTGTGTGTCAGTCTTAGGAAATTGTAGATTCATAATTTTCGACAATGAACTGATACAAGCATACACAAATCATTTCTCATAAGTGATAATATACATCATTGATCGTTGTATTACGAAAATTCAATTTTTACTCATACTATGCGATATGGTTCAATCTGTATAAAATATAAAATAAGAGGCTACCAAAAACTTGATTGTGTCTACAATGATGTTTATCAATGAACAAAAGAAAATAGTGGAAAATATTTTGAATTCATATAGCAATTCTTTTATTGATAAGCGATCAAATATTTATCTAGTCAAAAGAAAGGAACAAACACAAGTGTATACCAATACCTTGCAAGCCACTCTATGCGGGCAGAGTTTGCCGAAACCGAGTGGTGGTGAAATTTTTCTCAACAATGTGATAACATCGAGATGTTTGATACGTCCTCTTAATGAAACAACAGCAAAAGCACATGAAATACACAATATTAAGCACAATAAATAAACAATTATAAGACATAAATGGGAGGTATGAGGTATATAACAATTCGGGAAAGGTGTTGAACATATATGTATATATGCATACAATAATAAAAACAATTGAATATACCTTGCACGCAGTCCGATGAGGGCAGAATTTTCCGAACCCCAACGGTGGCGTAATACTTCGAAGTAGATTAACTACTTCAAGATGTTTTATACGTCCTCTGTTAGAAGGCGGTATGTTTTTAAATTTTATTTTTATTAAATAAGGAAGAAAACAAAGAAAAAATGTTAATGATTTACTTACTTTGCTTCAGGATCATATTCTGACCAAAGACGAACGAATTCATCGAGATGATGAGGACCAAGTATCGACCAATCACGTGTTAAATAATCAAAATTATCCATAATGACAGCAACGAATAAATTAATAATCTAATAGGACAATAAAATATTATTTTAAAGAATGAAAGTAATTCATATCATACCAAAAATGAACATAGTATATAGAATGATAGAAAATATGGTATTGCAAAATAACTTCCACAATTTTCATTGTTACTTGATCTTGATCGAGTATCACATTTTGGATTTGCACTCGGTCCACAGGCGTGCATAATTTCTTGCCATGCTTCACCGGTTGCCGAACTAATGTTAAAGATTTATGAAGAAAAAGTAAAGAGCGAAATATAATACAGTAAAGCCAATATAAAATGTTTGACTTTTTTGTTTTCTATTACCGAAATAAGACAAGTAATGAATTGAAAAATGTTTGAAAATTATTATTAACATTGATATCTGTATCATCGTCCAGAGCAATTTTACCAAACATCTAAATAAATATGTATGAACTTTATTATATAATCAAATATTGTAGAAATATAGATTAGGAATAATCAATAGAAAAAACTTAGATAAAAACATGGTTACTATTTTAATTTATCTCTGTCAAATTGTAGGATAATCAATTGAATTCAATTGATACATCAATCCTAGTTCGTTCAGGTAGAATTACATAAATAGCCTTTAACTTGAAAATAGTCATTCATTATTGGAACAATTTCGAGTTTGTTCCTGCAGTCCTTTTGACTTTACAATCTGTAAGTAACATGCCCTTAGCCTATTTGCTATTCAAGCATTATTAAAATTAGTAGATGCTCACTCAGATGATGAATAAGTCTGTTAAAAATATTTACTATTGAATCCTGATTGCTTATATCGACAATACGACTTGTGATGTTTCAAGGAAAAATGATGGACAACACGAATTTTAAAAGTCCTATGCAATGTTTTGTTTGAAGAAGCGTTTGAATCTTGTAACAAGGGCAAGAGTATTATTGTGATTCTTTTTTTTTTGTTTGAATTGAAATTTCTCATATAGAATCAAATTTTTTTCATGGTATACAGTTCGTACTTTTGTGAAGACCTATACATTGTAGTTTTAGATTGTTGTCACAAAATTTCCGCTCTTTCGATTCCAGTCCTAACCAAGTGTCTATCAGAAAGCTGAAGAATACGTGATTCGTTTCTACTCAAAATTTACATTATTAGTAAGCTCTCGTTATTTTCCATGATCAGGAATGTGAACATGTGCTACCGTTTGTTTTTTTTTTTATGAATGATATTGTTCATTGTATAGCGTACCTGCATGCCAATGACAGCATAGATGAAAAACAACATGGCAATGAGCAATGCAACATAAGGTAATGCCTAATATACAAAGAGAATGCATTACAAGTTAACAAATATCATTTTGGCATACTTGAAATGATTTAATAAATGTCCAAAGTAACGTTCGAATACCTTCTCCACGACTCAGTACTTTTACCAAGCGCATAACACGAAATAGACGGAAAAAATTAATACTGATGACATTTGTACCCGGCTATGAAAATAAAAACAGCAAACTAATGCAATGCATTCGTTCATGTATTGATATGTATAAGTAAATCAATAGAAATCAATCATTCAGAATATTAATAATTATGTGAAAATCATTTTAAATCCGATTTGAAAAAATTATATTCGACAACATGATACTGATTATATGAAGACATTGATTTATATATATATATATAAATATAGATATATGTTAGCTTCTCAATTGAAAATGTGAACCATGTCAAATTGATGAAGACGAATATATATGATTCGCGTACAAAAGTTTCGAATGTTGCTTCAACAACAAGTGTTTGTTCAACTTTCCATACGCTTCTCAATTGATATTGTGCTCGAATATTTCTCATTCAACTATTTAAAAGCTATCTATTATAGTAATCTGTACGATCCGCGATGAAAGAATTAAAAATCAATATCTATCTCGAGACTATAATGATATCTAACAAAAAACGAATCAGTTTATCTCTTAATATGGGATTCATGTTGTTTTTTCTCGAATCTCTTATTCACCGAAAACGATTCAACATTGATCCTATTTTCGATTTCGATGCGAACATATATTTATATATCTATATGTATATGTATTTAGACGAAAACAGAGTTACAATATTTAATACCTGGTGCGATTTCCAAACTCGCTATTGGAAAAAAAGAAAAGAAACGAAAAATCAACATATATGAGACACGAAAGATGTAGAGAAAATGATCAGAAGATATGAGAATGTATATATTTCAATATAACATAATGACAGGATAAAAAATATTTCGGAATTCTCTCATATATATTTATGTATATATATATGATTAATTTAAGCTTCTTTTTTTTTCATAAATTTTCCATCATACAGATATTAAACTTACTGCTATTATATCAGTATAGAGAATATCAATCAAACTACCAACAACAATAACAAAATCACAACAGTTCGATGGATCGCTGAAATAATTCTATATGAAAAGAAAAAATTTTAGTAATTTTTTTTCTTGTAAAGTGATCATCTTGGCTCTTTATTGTAAAGATTTTTCATACCCTGAAATGGAATGCAGCCATTTTAAGAACGAATTCGAGAGCAAATATTGTCGTAAATACAATGTTCAAATAGTCAAGAGCTTTAGAATAATTATCAGGTTGTTTATTGTACTAGAAAATAGCAAAAGAAATTTTTATTCTCATTCTAAACAAATAATTAGAACATTTACTTTCATAGCAAGAACAACTGTATTGATCATAATTAATGAAAATATGGCATATTCAAATGGTGGGGATGTAACAAACCACCAGATTTTTAATTGAATTTTTTTAATTGGTATATAACGTTTTATGGGTCTGGCTTTTAGAGCAAATTCAATACATTTACGCTAAAAGAAAATAAAGATGTATTCAAATCTAATAAAAATCAATTTCTAAAGATGTGATAAACAGGACAAACTCTAGTTATGTTATGACGAAAAGATGCATCATGTAAATGATAGAATAATAATAATTCTAGATATTTGACCAGGAAACTATCCTAATTGTAAGTTCAGAATAGATTTCAGTAGTTGTCAAGACACCATCTCGATGTATGTCATACATGTCAAGGGTACAGTGAATATTGACTATGAAAACTTGTCATTCATGTGATTTTGACCAAAATCCTAGTGATGTTTTTTATCTCTACTCGAAATTTTAATTCGAAAAAAAAAACGACTCAGTTTTTAGAAATTCAATTCAACTATGACGAGAAATTTTTTTTTTTTCGGATGATTGATTCTTACTTGATTTTTATCCAATTCACAATTTCGATACTCTTGTTCACCTTCATTTTGAAATGTGACGATGACGAAACCAACGAATATATTGACCATAAAGAAAGCAATGACCTGTTGAATAAAACATAAACACATGTGCTTGCAATAGAAATTCAAAACATGATTGAATAATTTACGATAATAAATGCAATGAAATATGGAGCAACAAATGGTCGGTAGTTGTAAATTGGCCCTTCACCTTCACCTTTGGAATCAATAGCCGTATGTAAAAGACTAAAATCAACAAATATTGTTATTTTCCTTCTGAAAATTAATCTATCAGATCAATGATATATATATATTATCTAAAGAATCGTATTTCAAGAAAAATCGCCATGGTATATTTTGTCGTATATTTATTTTTTAGTGCCGAATATACAAGTATTCATTTTATTTTCATTTTTCCATAAATTACACTGTCTAACCATATGAAAGTTGATGGATAGGATGCACGATAAAGTTTATGCCTTGTCTTGAAAAGGCAAATATCCGTCAGTTAAGAATCCTTGAATACTATGCTGTAGAATATTTTTTTCTCGTATGAGTTCAATTGAACTTCATATAACGAGAACAATCAGGATACGTTAATCAATATAAAAAAAGAACTCATTTCCTGTCGATGATTAACCTCTCGAATCGCATGTGATTTAACTGTAATAATTCATATGCGAATATAGCCTTCTCATTCATCTAGCAATAAGAGTTGATTTGGTAGATGTTTTTCTTTCATTCAACTCTACCATTAATTCATCTAAGCAAAATCCTTAATTTATATTCAAGACTAAAGCAGTAATGCTGATTTCTAGTCTTGACATTGAAACAAATGTCTTCTGTCCAAATGAATATTCGTTTTCTTGAAGCGAAGCCATTCATAAAGCTGTATCTATATATGTGTGTAACCTAATAACAGCTTACTGTATCTTAATAGAAAACGATTCAAAACTTTTCCACAAATAAAAGTCTGTACTATCAACTTGGGTTAGAATTTTTTTTCTCTGAAGATTATCAGTCAGACATATAACTTTGTCGAAATCTTTCTTTCTATTGTCGATATAAAAGCTGTATAAAATTTTATCTAAGTATATATATTAAAAGAAAAGTAAGTAAATTCAATATAGAATCGAACTGTTAGTGCAAATCGATTCTATAGTGCAATAGCGTGAAGAACATAGTTTATCTCACATAGCTATGTTGATAGTCAATTATTATAATTATAATTAAATGAAATATCGACATAATTCTATCGTTCTATCCTGTATCAATACCTTGGCCATCCTTCGAATGTTGCGACAGTAAACAATGTTAATAGTGCTTGAGGTACATTATCAAAATGAAATTTCGAATTCACCCATTCTCGACGTTCTTTATAAATTTGATTGCCTTGAATTTTTAAATAATAGCCTCTAGAATAGAGAAAAATCAATACATTTAATGGAACAGAAGATCAATCGATATAATCTATTGCATACCTGCAATCTTCTTTATTTAACATTGACTTATCATTACATGAATAAAAAGTTCCCTAGAAATGAAACTATTGCATGAAATAATTTTGGAAAAGAACAATTCTTTACTTTAAATAGTTGTACACCCATACAAGCAAACATAAATTGTAGAAGAAATGTAACAAGCATGATATTACCAATAGTTTTTATTGCAACGACAACACATTGTACAACATGCTTAAAAAAGAAGTTGAAATAAAAACTTTTTTCTATGAAAATAAAAATTCACACATACTTTAAGACCTTTGGCACGATTAATAGCACGTAATGGACGAAGTACACGTAGTACTCGAAGTATTTTTACAACTGACATTGCACGATCTTTTATTACCATCGATGTTAATGAAACCGATACAACGACAAGGTCAAGAATATTAAAGCGATTACGACAGAATGAACCCGGATGAAGAATTAAACCATAGGAAATAACCTGTACAAATAAAAAGACATTTATTTCTTTATTTGTTTTTTATTGTTCATTTTACTTTTAAAACAATTTCGATTACAAAAATGATTGCAAAAAAATAATCAGCTGCATTAAGAATCTAATGAAAAGAAAATCAACTATAGAAAATATAACGATTAATTCATTGAAGTAAAAACCTTATTTCGAAATGAATATGAATCAATTGGATCTTCGGCACCGAGTGATATACTTGAAAATAAAATACATACAAGTACAATATATCCAAATGTTCGATGATTACATATGCGATGACAATAGATACGAAATCTAAATATTTTAAAATAGAGAACCATATATTTCTCATTTCATTGCGTTTTACTTCGTTGAATGTTGAAATAAAAATAATGATGAATATGGTGGAATTGGTTTTACTTTTTCAACAATATTTAATTCTGAAATACGACGTGGCCTAAAGGAAAATAATTGTTTATTCGTTGATTTTCATGATAGTTATGTAAAATATGCACCTCGCAGTTTTTCGTTCATCTTCATGATTTCTATTTATGCGTTCTTTATTAAGACTTTCTTCTTCAATTTCATCATCAGTTGCGTCTGGTTTTGTATCGTTTTCTTCATCTAATGAATTATTAGCAGTTTCATTTCCATCATTTAATTTTTCATCTAGATGAATACAATCATGTTCATCATTTGTCAGACGGAACGTAATATGAGACACACAACTTACCGATATTAATTTCTCCATTAATAGTTCTAAAAATGACAAGAAACAAAACATATTTTCTTAATTAAGCATCGAAATCGACACATTCTATTGACACGAGATATTCAGAGCATTGCTAGAACGCTTTCTTGAGGTATTCATCAAGCAAGAAACATAACTAGTTAATCTAGTACTTGAAGATGCACTTCAAACAGTCAGCGCATATATAAATTGCATGAACACATAAGGTTAGATCAAGTGTATTACTTTTTCTAAAATGTCTACATCTATGTTTGACACTAAATATGACAAGTTCAATATCAAAAGAAAATACTTCATACTATTGAAATTGTCAATCTCAGTCTCAAAGAATGAAAATGTTGAATGATTCGAAGATTTCATTTTTGATTAATATCGAACGTTATTGCTGTAAAAATTTTCTCAGAATATTTTTCTTCATAAGCACAACTATTCAATATTTTGAAATTTTTCTAACTCATCTAATCTCACTTTTCCCAATATCTTTTTTACTATTAAAAACCTAACAAATCGTTAGTTCACCACTGTTAAAACTCTCAATAAAAAATAATTGGTTCTTTGTTGTTTACTTATACTGAAAGTTTCTCGTTCGTTAACCGTAAAGAGAGATTCCTACTGCAACGAGCGTGATAAGATAGATATCAATTCTATACACGAACGTCAACCTTCGAGATTGTTTGTGTCATATGATATTCATGGTTGTTCATTTCACAATCAAACACAAAGAACTTACTGATCTGTTGCTTTCACATTTCCATTCAAGCGAATATCTTCACCTAATTTTGCTTGTGCACGTTTCTTCTGTTCTTCTTCTTCGGCTGCAGTTAAATTTTCTGCATCAGCCAAATTATCAACAGCAACTAAAAATTACATAAATATAAAAATGTTTGTTTATCTTCAATGTTCGGTACGAAGCATAAACGCAAATAAACTTACTGGCCAAGAAAACGTTTAATAATATATAATTACCACAAATAAATAGAATAATAAAATAGAAACATACGACTGTGCCAACTAAACCAAGACCACCAAGTGCACGTATACCAGTATATAATACTTCGTTCCAATCTTCTCCAGTTAAAATCTAGAACAATGAAAATAAAACAAATGAAATTTAGAAAAAGAAAACTATTTTTGCTGTTTGTTTTTTATCATTCATTACTTGAAAAACAGTAATAAGTGCACCCCAAAATGAATCAAAATTATTTCTTGGTTTTTCTTCAACGAGAAATATATGATCGAATTTTCCACCGAACATTTGCATGCCCAATAGAGCAAATATGACAATGAATAAAAATAATAGTAAAAGTAAAGATGCAATCGATTTCATTGAATTAAGTAAAGATGCAACTAAATTTCTTAGTGCTGTCCAGTAACGTGTAACTTTAAATACGCGTAATAGACGCACGCAACGAAGCACCGATATACCTAATGCTGGCATAAATTCAATATAAATAAGTACGAATTCAATAATTGATGCAATAACAACAAAACAATCAAAACGATTAAAATTTGATACAAAATAACCCGTTATACCAAGTGAATACATTTTAAGAAGCATTTCAAATGAAAATAAATAGACAAATAATCGATTAGCAATTTCTAAATACAGAAGTAAATTTAAAATAAAAAAACTGCATATTTCACAATTATTTGATTTTGATCTTTCATTAGAATTATCCTTCGACGTAGTTTCTTTTTACTGAAATAGAATTTCTCATATGTAGAAAGCCTCTTTTCCTTGAACAAACCCATATCATAACGCTTACATTAGATATACGGATATCATATGAGATTCAAAAACAAAATCGAAGATGGCTAATCCACATAGTCCTGTAAATCTTCAATCAATGTAGTTCAAGTTTTATTCGTTCGATGGAGTTACACAAATGTTTTCAAAGTAGGAAAAACATTTCATACATGAGAAATGGGTGCTAGAATTAAAGAATTATTCGTTCAAAAATAAAGCAAACAATGCTTCATTCATAAAAAAAATAGGATATTGTCATACGCTATGACTTGGCATGCTCTTTTAAACAACAAAAATCGGCTAAAATGAAATTCACTTGAGAATTGTGGGATGCACGATCAGATAACATGAAAGCGACAACGAGCTTCCACAGAATTTAAAAAGACAACCATGCTTTTCAGGCAGAAAATTGAGATGGTGTTTTTAGAAGAAGCGAAGTTCAACATTCTATAAGGTCATGTCATTGATGAAACATCAAATTATCTTCCCATGCATTTACCTCGTTTTTTAAAAATGTTGACGGATATTCATTATTTTTCAGTGTGAACCAGCAGTTGATTATTCACCGAAAATGTTTTTTAACGAACATGCTTTTTCTAAGCGTAGAACTAACAAAAATGCGACAATGTCAAATTAGATTTTAACGATTTCACACTGTATAGATCGAATGAAAAATAAAAGGTATCAAAATATATGCAAGATAGAAACTTTCGATGAATAATTTCTTACAGCATGAGTTTTCTTAATTTTTACAAATACTAACTGCAATCATATGTTTTCGTTTAACGAAAACATAAGAAAAAAAATACGAAAGTCCATGACCTTTTTTCTGTGTAAGATCACCAATGACGGTTCCTTTTTTACTCATTAGGTCTCTAAGAAAAATGTATGAACGTTTCTTTCGCCTGAAGGTATCTGAACAGATCTAACATACATATCGGTCATGTTAAAATTGACTCAAGGAAAATTCATTACACCGGAATACTCCGTGTTCTAATTTTGTCAAGCTACGTAGTATCAAAGAAGATTTGACAGCGAGACCTAACGGAAAAACGTAGGATATTATATGAAGTAAATTAAACGTTATATTCATGCATCGGCTTATTGACTACTTATTCATAAACATGGTTTCTTTTAAGAACGATCTTTATGATTGAATAGAACCGATGATTTTCATTATTCAAACACTTGTATGTAATTATAGAAGCTAGCGGCATCAATAATTATCGTTTATTCTTCATAAATTTACTCATTTCATCATCATTCTTGTAATAAGATTCTTCAATATTTATTGCAAAAAAAGTAGATTATCAAACAAGCGATCTCATTCACTAGTCTCAAGAGTCGTACATAGTATTCTCGTAAAAATGTGCTGAACATCAAGAGTACTCAATTATAATAACGGAGCACATCGACAGTAAGAAAACGGATATGTTCTTAAAAAAAAGAACTTTATCTTTTACCTTGAGTATATGTTAGCCATTCAGGCTGTCCATAGTATTCAGTTGCTAGTACAACCGTATTCATTAGTACAAGTACAATAACAACCCAATAGAATGCTTGTGACTTAACTATAGCATGAATACGCCGTCGAGTATAAGAATGAAAGCTTCGTATATAACGTCTAAATCAATTATATTAATTAGCATGAGCAAAATAATCATACAATTCATACAATTTTGTATACAACCATCCACAATGGTATTCTAGTCGCCTTTCTTTTTTTACTGGTTCACCAGATGCGTCAAGATTACCTGTATAAGAAAAAAAGAAAAGAAAACAATATGAATTAATGAGACTATTGCATTTGTTTCGACAAGAGTTGACTAACCTTCGTTTTCTATTATGTCATTTGTATCATCACCAATTTCTTAAGAGAAGAAAAATAAAGAATGTTTTTTTTTCCATTGATCTATAAATATGATCTATGCTTATGTTATTTCCTATTTACCAGCCTTTCGTATCCATGCCATATAGTTTCGAAATGATTCATCAATTAATTGAATTTCTCGTAACTTTTGGAAATCTCCTCGTTGTTTAGCTTTTTCTCTTTCTTTAGAAAATTCACTATGAATACAAAACATCAAAATCTAGCAATATAGAAGACATTTTCTTAATTTCAATTTACCCGCTTAAAACACCCAAAACAAGATTCATGACAAAGAAGGATCCAATTATAATCAATGAAACAAAATAAATCCATGCCCAATCTCGTCCGATCGCATCATTCATCTAGATTATTATCAATAAAATAATATTTATTTTAAATAAAAACAAAAACATCTCGTTGACTTATTATTGTATATTGTAAAAAAAAACCAAACTAATCAAATCTCGACATTCATTGATAGAACATTCTACGCAGATATACATTGACTCTTATGTTCATGTGTTAGCTGCCGAGTTCATTTTTTATGTTTGTTTACAAAAATTTTCTAGAATATTGACATGACTTCCGTTTCCAAAATATTCTCTATTAAAAATAATGGCTTCGAGCAAACTAATCATTAGCACGTATATTATTTTGTAAAGATATATATATATATTCATTGTTCTATTTCAAAATACTTTCTCATGTTAGATTGTGACATGATGAAACTCATTGAAAATGAATGTATTGATCTTGAATAGATATCATCGTAACTCAATTCGATCAGAAAATGTTTAGCTCTGTACTTCCGCAAATCACATGGAAAAAAAGAACACAATTTACATTCTCAGTCCGTGTTGTATAAATTTCTTCAGGCTTCATACTTTCACAATCTGAAATAATCAAGATGGACATTCTGTCACATCCCTTATGGATAATAACCCGCTAGGAATATATCGAGTTTCTATTACATGTAGAATGTCATTGTAATTGACTTTTGATTAGATAGAATCATAATCGACATAAACACCTGTGAGAAATCGCTGTTTGTTTTTGCAAATTCTTTTCGTAAGAAAAGAATCTTTCTGTACGAAGTTCAACCCGAAAAATAATATTCTATTGATATTATTCATTCTTCGACTTATAAAAGAAATGAAGCAAAACTTGTGAAAGATGACTATAGAACATTATTAAAAAATAAAAATTTTCATTTTTAACAATAATCATACAAAAATCATTGTTCTATAAAGCAAATATTACTCGTATACATACTTTATATAAGATAGATGTCCATCCTTCCATAGTTATACATTGAAATACAGTTAACATAGCCAAACCAAAATTATCGAAATTAATAATTCCATACCATGGACCTTCCCACCCAATATCTTTACATTCTTGACCTTCAGGACATTTTCGACCTTTTTCACCACATGGTATCACTTCTTGCATACGTGGCATATTATCTACATAGAAGAAAACAAAATTTTCCGTATTGTTCTTTTTTTTTTACTATTTTGCATTTAGTTGTCAATCATACTTGTTCCATTGTAATAACAAGTCATATGCATTTTTCCGCAGAATAATTCCAGACCAATAATAGCATAAATAATAATGACGAAAAGTACTAAGAGAGCGATATGTAACAATGGTAGCATAGCTCGTAATATTGAATTTAATACAATTTGTAAACCTTAAAAATATCATAAAATTTTCATAGTTCACAATTTTCTTTTTTACAACATCACAACAGAAATAGACATTCCAATGAAAGAAAGAAAGTAAGTAAGAGACTCTTACCAAAGGAATTATAAATATCAGATAGACAACATATAAATATCTATACATGCACAACCAAATATATATATATATATCTTCATACAAACAATAAAACAATATCAAACCATACAAAAAAGGAAAAATTAACACCAGCTATATTTACTTGGTACACCATTAACAAGTTTTAACGGTCGAATAACACGAAATGCTCGTAATGATTTAACATCAAAACCTTGTACATTATATTGAACCAATATCACACTTAAAAATCTATTTCACCAGAAAAAAAATACGTAGTTGTTAGCAAAGTCCCCGTGGAATTAGCAATGTTAAACACGATAGGGTGACGACTGATCGTAGAGAAATAGTTTTATTATATATGTATATATTATATATTGACACGATCTAGTTCAATAACAATTTTCAAGGGAACAAATAAAAATCGAACACGTCCCTTCGATAATTTCATGCTAAAACCCTCATCGACTACAATTTAATATTTTTGAAAGTCATGACATCTGAAAGCTAGATTACGATACTGTTTGGGTAATACTTCTTGCTTATCGCAAGTAGTTTTTTTTCTTCGGTGAAAGGGTGGGGAGATTCAAGTTTATTGTCATTCATATTCATTCATTCTGATTACTTTGATTATCAAATTTATGAGTTAGTATGAAATTTTAATAGTTATTCTGTTTGTTATCAATTAAATACTCTCGCTGATTTCGAATTATTTGAGAAGTTGGATATATTATATGCTGTTCAAAAACAAAATATTCGAAATTGTATGATTATTTTATTATGAGAAACAAGAAAAAAAACAGCTAAAAATCATTTAACCATTTCGTTTCACCCATTTAATATTGGCCAATCGAACATCAATGCATTTGATCCAACTTATTAAGTACCATACAGGTAGTCTTAGACATATGTAAGCCTATTTACGATCATGCAATTCATCGTGATCACACGGTAACTTTGAAAGATATTTGATAGTGATAACAGAAAGTTCTAAATCGATTGCTCAACTTATCGTATATCTAAGGTACACAGGAAAGCAAGATTATCCCCGTTTGAAGAGCAATAAATGAAATCATGGTAACATAGATCGATTGATCTTTAAAAACAATAGTTCCTACGGAACTAATATTTACGTCGGATTAAGTAGTTTTATTCGTGTGGAATAAACAAGGTGTAGACTATTTTGAGAAATAGTAAGCTGCTGGATTTCCGCCTAGAAGATTGTAACTGTTAACCTTATTAGTACTATTGTATATTCATCGTACCTCTTGAAAAACAGTGATGCATCCTCTTTTTACTTAAACCTTCACAAATAAAATACGAAAGAAGTTCATATTGTGACACAAACGATGCAGATACATGATCCGTAAGAGAGTCCAAACTTTTGCCGTTCTTTCATGTATTGTATTTCAGATTATTATTTAATTAGATATTCTATTCTATAACAACAAGAACGCTATCTAACTTACCCGACAACAACAATAATAAAATCAAGTAAATTCCAACCACTTCGTAAATATGCATTCGGATGAAGACATAGTCCATATGCAATAATTTTTAATATAACTTCAAGTGTAAAAATTGCCAAAAAAATATATTCAATTTGTTCCTTGAAAAATAAAATCAATTATTCAATCAAGCTGTTAAGATTCCTATTCATACCAAGATAGAATTCGTTGGTGTGGTATCATTATTAGGTAGTGGCTTGCTGAGAGCTAATGCTGCACAATTACAAAAAATTGTAAACAATACTAAATATTCAAAAGGTCTATGAGAAAAAAAACAGAGAGAAATGATATAGTGTAGTCTTAAAAAACAAAGAAGGTATGCATGAATTGAACAACATACTTCCATTCGACTAATTTAATACATGTTCGACGTAATTTATTATCAAGTGTCAAACAAAATAAAGCTCGACGGGGATGTTCGGGTGTGGTTTGTCGACGTTTACGGCGACGTATTTCGGCTTGTTTTAACACAGCAGTCCATGGACTATTACCAGTTGGTATATCAAGTAAATGTGCCTAATGAAATATATATATATATACATCGATGTATTTCGGGTGTACAGTTTTTTTTTGGTCAATCAATAATTAATAGTAACTAAAAATTATCTTACGGCTTTTTTTGGTGGCGCTTTCATTTGGGGCGGCAGCGGCGGAACTTTAATAACAAAAACAAAATAATTAATATTTTTGCTTTTTGAACTTTCCTTAGTTCTTACGTGTATCATACTCATCATCCGCTACATACGAATATGTTAATGGACTAAACATCGTTATAGACTGTTCTTTATCAAGATTTTATTGCTAGAATGTTTCGATAAATAGATATGGAATGACAGTAATAAGGGACTAGGAGAAAAAAATATAATAAAGTGTCTATGATATGAAGAAAAGAAGAAGAAAAAGAAGGAAAGAGAACTTACATAGAAGATCATCACAAAACATTTTTTTCTTGTAGTAAAGAAAAAAAAGCAATAAATAATTACTCAATAATGAATAGTATATATCTAAATGAGAGAATAAACTAGAAAAATAGCTTTCGGAAACTGATGTCTTTATTCAGAAACACTATCATATCTGAAGATCACACAAGGTCGTAGGAGGAAATATCATCAAGGATTTTTTTTCCATCTGTCTACCATGCATCCGGTCCCAGATTAAGGACAAAAATGTAGCGTGCTACCATCAAACAAAATCTTACACTGACTGTGCTGCCACGTATAATTTTATTATTTTTCAAATTGGGATCAAAACAAGAAAAAAACCATCGCAATGTTTTCTTTTAGCTTGTGATAATTTTTTTTTAAATAAATTTCTCCATTGAAAAATTTACCAATCACATGATATGTTGATTTGTTTAGTTATTTATTTCACTTCACATTGTCTTTTGCATCACACAATCATTTATTTTTTTCTTGTGTGACTGATTGAAATTTAACATGTATCAAGCTAGTTTAAGTCCGGAGGAAACAACGCCGGGTCAATTCATGAAAACTCGTGCTGAACAAGATCGAATATCATCATTTCTTCATGAAAATACTCGAAGGTAAAGTCAAAAGCATGCATTTTATTGAACTTTTTTTAAAGTATTTATTTTTTGTTGATGAAAAATTTAGATCAAGCTCCGAGGAGAAGAAATCTCGTCGTATTCACAGTGGAAATTCTCGACACCGTCATCATCGGCATCCACTTGATCCCATTGAATCTGAATCAGACTCTGATCATCGTGGTCGTCACAAAGCAAATATTAAATCAAAAACGAAACATCGTCGATCATACTCACATTCATCATCAAGTGGAAGTGAACGACGCCGAAAACGTAAACAGTATGATAAAAATAGTGATACAAGTCATCGTCGCCGTCGACGACATTCATCGGCTAGTTCGAGTCATAGTTCAACAACACGTAGTAAGAGTCGAGATCGTAAACGGCGCATATCGGTAAAAATTATTTTTCGTGTTATCTTTCGTTTTTCATTTGAATTCAACAATAAAATGTTACCATTAACGTTTCTTTTCTTTTCTTCTTCGATTACAGGTCGAAAAACATGAACCAAAACCAACAAGCACAATCATTATGCATAACATTCCATTAAATATCGATGAACATGAGGTTTACAATATTTTTTTGTTTGTTTTTATAACGCTAAATCATCTCATCAAGCTCATAATAGAAATAATAGCATGTCTAAAAATTTCAATGTTTTCGGTGTATCTCTTTAGAATCGGTAACATCGAGTCTAATGTTGTCAGGGAATGGAAATATCACTATCACGTACTGATGTTCAAATATCACTCAGTTTATTACTGTTGAAAGATGCCTATGGTATTACTCTAGTGATTTAGAAATAGCTATGGCTAATCGAAGAATTATATGATGTGACAAGCAAATAACCATTCATTGATTTAATCAACATATGAGCGACTGATACAAAAACAGAAATCTCTTTGATTATAATGATCATCGAAATCTTCGAGAGATGTTGTTGTTGTTATTATTATTGTTTGAATCATTATATGATGTCTGTAAAAAACCGTAGAGTGAAATTTCTTCGTGAATTTTCCTATGATTATTGACATAGGTTCATATAGATCAAAATTTACTTTCATTTAACCATCTAAAAATATCTACTCGAGTCTACAAATCCATTGACATTATCATATCACACACAGGAAAAAAGATCTAATGAGAATTTAAGTTCGTGACATTCAAGATTATCAAAAAGATGAATCTTGCGGAAACAAAGAATGCTATAAATAATAAGATACCATCTATTTAATTTGTCTTTAAATTCACAAAATTAATTGAGAAAATAATTGCTTAAATGTTTTGACTTTTAGCTTTTATCTGAACTAATGATTGCTAAAGTACCAGTTCAAGAAACTCGAATAATTCATCGCAGAGATCCTGGTAAAGCACCATTTACTTATTTGTTCACATTCATGTTATTCTCTTTCCTTTTTTCTATAGCAACAAATCTTCAAACGGCTTATGTCGAATTCGAAACGGTTCAAGAAGCTGAACAATGGATGAATTTAACGCAGGTTCAAACAAAAGCCTATCTATTCCATCATTCTTGTTTCTATCTATTGGTGGGAGTGCCGTCTTTTACGCAATCGACGGCAACATATATATATACATATTATATATGTATATGACTATACACAGATATAATAAACTATATTCGTCGAGAATTTATTTGGACACTCGAATCAATCCCTACTGTTCATTTTCATTCAGGGTACATTTCTTCTCAACGAGCATCCTGTTACATTGATACAGCGATTCGACGACGATTCATCATCAATAAATATCAACAGCAATACTACTTCTCATCGTGATTATCAACGTAATAATACGAATGAATTGCGTCTACGTGATTGGGATTGTTATAAAGTAAGTGAAAAGAAAAATATTTTTAAAATTTCAATCGTAGAGTGCTGAAGACACTCCCACATATCCTAATCGGAGATCTAAACAAACTATATATATATATATATCTGTGTGTGTGTGTCTGCATAAATTCTTATTGTCATGTACAAAGTATTTCTTAATTGCATTATCGAATGATTAAGTAAAAAGTATGCTGAAGGAATGTATTCCAAAAGAAAAATCCCTCTGTTATTATCAACAACAACTACATCGTACTTCATGTTTGAAGTCTTTAGGGATTGCATTAATAGAATTGTTGTTATGATTTAATTTTGTTTTCTATCTAGTGTGGTGTACAAAATTTTAAACGACGTGATCATTGTTTTAATTGTCATATATCGCGTGAAGGTATGTGGGACAGAATATGATGTATATTTATATATGTATATGTATATACCAAATCAAATGAAGAAAACAAAAAGACAAATATTTATTAAGAAAATAAATTAAAAAAAAACATTTTTCTGGAATTTCTTATAGACTCCGAGCGAACACGAGATCTTGATGGATTTTCATTTGTTGGATTAAATCCATGCAATAGTAAGCAAAAATATATTTCTTGATTTCTTATTTTTAAAAATCATATTTCGTGCATTTGTTCTTAGCATTGGTACTGCGTGGTTTAGATATTTTAACATCTAAAGAAACAATCGAATCTAAACTACTTGAATTAACATTAGTAGCGATGAAAAATTCTGCAATTGTCAAAGATAATTATACCGGTGTATCACGTGGTTTTGCTTTTGTTGAATATAATTCTATTCATGTATGTGATATACCTTAAAGACTTATCGAAAGACGAAGAAGAAGACATCCTTCTAATTTTTCTTTTCTTTAGGATTCTGTTTTGGTTTATGAAAAATTACAAACAACAACACCTGGCGTTGAAATCGATGGCAAAGCTGTTATTGTTCATTTTTCCAAAAATAATTTTGCAACATCGTAAATATCATTTTGACATATAATCTTTGTTTACCATTGATTTTTAAGACTGGCACAAATACAAGATGAAGATGAAGATTTTTATTCAAGACGATCAGCATCATCTCGAAACCGTCATCGACACGATCATGTAAAATACAAGCACACACACATATATATATATAGTTTTCTTTTTTCTTTCTGTAAATAACTATTTGTTTGAATAGGATCGCTCGTTGAATGTTGCTCAATTACTTCCATCAAATAATGGTAAATACGAATATTTGATAAATATATCTGTGCCTAGAAAAAGAAAATACAATTACATGGTCTAATGGTGCTGAGCGTTTTCTATTACTTCGTATATTTATATCTTGGTGTATGCCTACTGAACAGGAAATAAATCCAGAAAATCTCATTAACAGACTCAGACTAACTGAGTTTTGACACTGTTTCGACAATTGTTTTTCTGAACTGTATTATCAAAATCGAAATTTAACTGATCGACATCATCTCTGAATCTCGAGTTGCTAAAAGAATAGAAAATGATTACTCCAGAAATCTAAACATTTCATAATTTTACCAGAGCTGTTGTCTAAAGCAAGATATACGATTGAAAACATATGAACTTTAGCATGTTTACCAGGGACGTAAAAAATACTTGGAAGAATTTTCTTTGCAACGATATTGAAAAACATGTGATTACGTACATCTGTATTAGAAAACAACTAATTATAAAATCAGGATCAATAAAAGCTTTGCTAAACCTTAGTATTTTACTTTTGATTTACAAAAGGAAAAAAACGTTTTTGCATCGGCAATGCGTGGTATTATCAATAGGAGACATCTGTTTAGGCATGACCGGAGCTAAAAGCAACGTAAATACATCCGGTGTTTAATCATACTTTACAAAAGCTATTTCTTTAGATAAACAAAGTTCTACTCGTGTCAAGTAGATCTTGCTGTAAAGTTAAACACTACCTGGATACACTTAGAAATTTTTTTCATAAGCAGTAAATGATCGAGATTCCTCGTTTTATTGAATCACTCTTCATTTTAAAATGATGTTTGATCTTGTCGAGTGAATTTTCTGGTTAAACTTAGCGAACAAGGTCATAATAGAAGAAAATTCTTAGCACGCTCGAAGCATATACCTATTTTGTTTTTATCGTAGTCGCCATGAAGTGAAAACTGAAATCAGATCAATGCGAGAAAACAATTGTTGACTAAAAATATCTTTGTATTTTTATTTTCAGTTGATCGAACAAATACTGCAGCAGAAATAGCTCAACAAGCTTTACAAAATATACATGCTCAAAAGCAACGCGATTATACACGTCAAATGCGACGCCGTAATCATTCGAGCAGTGATTATTCAAGTGATTCATCATCAAATCAACACAGAAAACGACAATGTTCAACAAAAAATTCAAACGAACCCGAACAATATTCAACACCGGATCCATCGAAATTTGAATGGTATCCTGAAGTTGGTTATCATTTTGATAAAACAACAGGATTTTATTTCGATGCCAAATCATCATATTTCTATAATTCAACTACACAAAAATATATGTATTGGGATCCAGCAAAATCAACTTACATCCCCGTTGAAGATACAACAGCATCAACAACTGAAACTATGCCATCGAGTGCCACATCGGCGGAGCCAAAAGATAAAACTGACAAAGTTAAGAATGCTCAAAAAGTTGCGAAAGTATGGTTATTTCGTCTTCTATTATCTTTTAATCAGTTTAACTTTTTCTTCATGACAGGAAATGGAACAGTGGGCAAAAAAAGAACGTGAACGAAAAGAAAAGGAAGCTAAACGTAAAGCTCAAGTTGCTGCCGCAACAATAACAGCATCAACAACAATAGGCACTACTAATGATTCTACATCTACGAATTCGTCTGCAGCAGGAGCATCATCATTTGCTGAAGTTGGTCTCCCATCGTTGCGACCAACCGGTGGCTTAATATCATTGAATTTAATGTCATCAAATAGTAGTACATCTACATCAAATCGACCTGTTCTACTGGCAGCATTCGAAAATCCCGAGTCGGATAATGATGATAATGATCCCAATGGCACGACGAAATCTTCAACCACAACAGCTACAACCAGTACAAATGTTCTTGATAGTAGTGAAGAAAAATTAGTTGATTGGAATAAATTAGCATGTCTATTGTGTCAGCGACAATTCGACACACGTGAAATACTTGAAAAACATTTACAAATGTCAAATCTACATAAAGTAAACACAATCGATTTATTGATAGTAAAACAATCGATCGGATGAATTTTTGTTTGTAGGAAAATCTAGCTAAAGCAGGTATTGTTCGATCACAACTAGTACGTATTGAAACGTCTTGAATGTTTGTTTTCTTTCAGTATTACAAATAATTTGTTTTACTTACTGTAGCTTGTTTATCGTGATCGTGCAAAAGAACGTCGACAAGCCTTCGGAATCGATGATTCGTCGAAACGAAATGATTTTTCACCGGTACATGAACGATCCTCATATTCAACAAATTCACGTCGAACTCATAATCAAAGTAAAATAAGACTTGTAATGGTTGCTAATGATAATTGATAATACTAATATCAATAGATCACTCATCATCACCATCATCAGATAGTATTGGTTCAAAATTAATGAAAAAACATGGTTGGCATGAAGGACAAGGTCTAGGAAAAAAATTACAAGGCCGAGCTGATCCTCTTGAAGTATGTGCTGATTTGAAAAAGAAAATTTTGTTTTTATTTTTTATGCACCTAGGCTGAAACGAGACAAAGAGGACTTGGTCTTGGTGCTGATCCACGACTCAAATATCGTGCTGAGCCAGGAGACTCGTATAAAGATGTTGTACGAAAAGTTGCACGTGCACGATTTTCAATGATGGAATCTTGACACTATTCATCTTTCATGTACATGTTTCTTTATATATTTGTGTGTGTGTGCGTGTATCCGTCACTAGTATATATATATTCATCTAAAATATATATGTACTCGACAGTTTTCTTTTTTTTTTCTTTTTTCTACGCTATTAAATACATATTATGGAGATGAAATTTGTGTCATTATATGAACGTTCAATATGAAAATATTATTAGTAAATGATTGTACTTTTCTCTTAATTTGCTTTACCACAATGAAAATCTTATCATTAATCTTCGATGAAATCGTGCGGGTAAATATGATTATCGATTGAAACAAAGTAAAAATAAAACGAATATTTGAAAAACAAAATGTTGATGTATTCAATATACTTATTTTATGAATAGAATTCATATTCATAATAGAAAAAACAACATCGAATCTTACACAGAGAATGCAAAGTTTCCCACTCGATGTCAACTATGTACACTATTTCAGTGTGTAAAACTTGTACTAAAGCTCGTACGTAAAAATAGTTCTAATTTATTCTCGTAAATAAAAGATCTACTATTGAATATGTGAACTTGCAGAATCTACAAAGTATTGATTAGTTATGAAAATGGGAGAAATACTATTCATATGTAAACAAAAACATGAAATTAAATAGAATTCATATTGGTTTGTTTCGATAAATAAGATTCTCACACGATTTATTTAGTCAATGTTCTTGTTTCTCGTGTCTAGATACTAGTCAGTTCAAACCTCGTGTAGTTCCTATAGAATGTGTATTTCAACATCAGTTCGTTATTGTAACATTTCATACTTTCAATTGTTACGTTGAATTTTCAACTATGACTAGGGGTGGCACTTTAAAAACTTTAAGTAAAGTGTTAAAGTTAAAGTGTTTTTACTTTAACTTTAAAGTAAAGTTAAAGTGCCACCCCTAACTATGACATCACAATAATCAATGAAATGTTTGATAGCATTGAATTATCTAGTAAAGCTGTAATTGTATATATTATTGCATTTAAAATTGCAATAATATTGATAATTAAAAATCTTTTGCATCTCGTGAAATCTACTTTTAATTGAATTGATCTTGAAGACGATTGTAAATAGTGAATGAATCTGAAGTGAAGTTCTAATAAAGTTCATAGAGTAGAAGTGTGCAGAGAGTAATATATATATATATATATACATGTATGAGTAAATAGCAGTCATTGTACCGTTGTGTTTCGGGAAGAAAAATACGTATAAGCCGAGCACAGTTCAATCGATTTTCATAATTCTATGAAAATTTGATTGGCCTAACAGACGATCATTCACTTCTGAAAAACATCTAGTTTCCTTCTGTTTCTTTTTTTTTGAGAAACCATAGTAGTAGCGTAAAATGTCAAGCTTCAATTTTTCATTTTTCCGTAGGCTGACATTAAAATCATTGTTGTGTGGTTCGAAGAAGTTTTTATTTTTCTAATTTGATTCGATATCAGAGAGAAATAAGAGCGAAATTATTTGAGGAGAGAAAGAAGTTCGTTTCATAAAATTCGTTAGTGCAGACATTTTATACACGATCAAATAGAATGAATTCTGAGACAGAATGTAGGGTGATGTTTTTAATTTTGTTTTCGATGTAGCTCAATGAATGCTAAATCGTTTACGAGACAAACATTTTTTCTTTTTTTCAGACTCGTAGAGTGGATTAATTTCTAAAACAAACTCAATTGAAAATATCTCTTTTCTGAAAAAAATCCAATTTTAAAATAACGCGTTGAAACATATTAAAGTCATTAGAATTTTTGTTTTAAACAAGTTTTATTCAAAGAAACTTCATTGAGAATCAAGAGATATACTAGGAAAAGGGTTTGCGAAGTAAAATAGTTTTACTAACAAAGTACCGAATGGTTTTCGTGAAAGTAATTTGTACGCTAAGGCTGTTGGAGAACAAAGAAGGCGTCTGCAAGTTGTTTAATCTTCACTACGGTATACACATAGAAATGTTGAGAAGTTATTATTTTTACAGATATTCGACATCGCTTTATTTAATAACAACACTTACTTTTTCTCTACCATTCAGTTTATTTTTTTCGATATTTTTCATCGAACGGTACACAATGGCAATGCTCTTCACTCGAATCTGGATGTGTATACTGATCTATTCAAAAAACAAATATCTAAAGCAATCATAATTCGGAGAAAATTGAATTCATTTGAAGCAAAAATGCTAGGACAATAAACATCTTCATTTCATACTGATTTATTTGCTTATATTCAGTTGATTATTGTATGGATAATATTCAATTATTGGTCAATTGTTGAATTAGTCTCACGTCAGCGAGACATCGACTTAGTTCGCTTCATGAGACAAAGTATTTCTTTTGACTAGATCATTTGAATGCTCTATTGTACATAGAAATATCAAGCTTACAAAAAAATTTTGATAACTTTGCCAAATAAAGTAGAAGAGGCTTCTTTCAATTCACGTTTGTTTTTGATACGACACAGGTGATCAATCAATTTATTTACATTCATGTTTCAATCGAATGATCAAGACTTTTATATATATGACACGCTTCATCATTCGTTCTTTTTTCTGTCTTTCGTAGTTCAAAAATGAATGAATTCCATCGATTATTATCGCTCACTGCACTCTGAGACATTGTAAATTTTTATCACTGACGTTTTGTTGCCGTATAAAACCTTTTATGACTTCGTCAACAGTTATTTAGCGTTAATTAACTAAAACATTTTTCATGAAGTTTATTCACATGTTGTGCAATGTTAACTGCGTAAGTCATCATTTATTTAGTTGTGAACCTAAATTGCTTACTTGTACTTTTCCTTCTCTAATCAGCAACAGCCGTTCCAAATTTCAACAAATAGTTGCGAGACCCGTTTTTTAATGTATTATTCTAGTTTACTTGTTATCCTTTCTTTCTAAAGTTCAATGAACAGTAGCAGTTTGGCGATTGTATACGATCCGAATAAGAACGCCACTTAGATTAAAGAATACTCAAAAAAAGTTCAAAAAGCTTGTCATAGTTTTACAAAAGTTTTTTTACGAATAGCTTCTGTTTTTTCAAAGTGAGATATGTACGTTTGCGACGACATTCAACAAAACATTTTTGCAGCATCATTTCTTAGCCTATGAAAGAAAAGAGATCGCTTTAGTATATCAAAGAAAACATGTTGTATATGACGAGTGAAACATTTGCTTTTATTGATGCTCGGAAGTCAGAATAAAGAAACTTGACATTCGTTTTGGTAGTCATCCACAGAGGAATCAGTAGATTTTATAAATAACTTATAATTTGACTCTAGTCCATTTGGCGACATCTCCGATTTAGTGGAATAATATTCAATGTTTAAATTTTGTGAAGAATCTATGACAATAAAACATAATATGAAATAATCAGTGTGCCGCATGTGATGTCAATGTCTTCTATCTGTCATATTTCTTTGCGTAGATCTTAAGATGCAAATGATCTTTGAGTTCATAATGTTTCATACTTAACTCAACTCGTCAGAAATAAGTTAGTTAGTGACGAATTTCGAAAGATTTTCGTATGACAAGTTATTACTACACAACATCGGTCCTATTTTGAGGGTAATCCTTTTGAAATGAATAAGGATTGTACATGTTTCCTCTATCTTATTCATGATATTTCGATCTTTTACGTGTGACATTTTCAGTTACTTAGATGAAAAACTAGAGTTCAAAATTATGACACCAGCTATTATCAAGGCTTGTAAACTATTCGACATGGGTTTAACTGGTTTTCTGTTTAAATCTATACATATATATATATATATATATTCAAAGATCATCGAATGATTTGTCACAACAAACTACTATTTTATGTACTCCAAGAACATCTGTCATCATTATTTAAAGATGAATGAATCATCATAACGATTAGAAATAGAGAAAGTTTCTTGCATATAAATATGACACAAACAGATGAAAAATAAGAAATGCATGGAAATCAATCAGTAGTTCTGAGATTCATGCAAACATGTATAGAGAGTTCGAAGATATCTCTAAATTAATGAATCACGATATATGCTTTTTTATAATGATTCTATTTCTCATGTCAAACGATTCATGTACCACTAAAAATAAACAACAAGCAGAATAATGTTATATATAAACGTATCGAAGAGTATGTAGGGTTTATGCCTGCATAGTTTCATAATCAATACTTCGGTCGAAAACAATATGACGGATAGTGAAAGTTAGGTACTTGTCTTTCTTTTCTATGCAACCTATTTGAATTAACTATCATAAGGATGTTGTGCGTTTGGAATCTTGATTCTTGTTGATTTCTTGAGCCGGTTTTTTTTATGAACAAAAAACTTTTATTCGATCTTGAGTTTTACTCAAATGTGATGTTGAAGATTTTTCTTGCAAAATAATCTACGATCATTATGTTCTTCACATACATATTCAAATGAATAAAAGATACGGAACACATAAAACCGTCTAAGGTTTCTCAACATGTACTCATTTCTTTGATAAATATTGTCGATCGAAGAATTTTTCCATAGTCTACAAATCGTCGAAAGATACCGTTTTCTTTTCTTTTTTTTAGCGTTGCTTATTTATTTCGTTAGGGTTTATATATATATGCATGTTGTTGAAAATAAAGTTTGGAAAATGTGTTTATGTAGGATGCGAAAGATTATTCGAAGATGAAAAGGAAGAACAAAACACAATAAATCAAGTTAAACAAAGAAGGAAAGATATTTAGAATAGCGAGAAATCAAGGATCAATAGCAGTCGTAACAACCAAAGCAATGATCAATAAAGAAAAAAAGGCTGTTGAAAACGAAAAATTTACAGGAGCGCGTACATAGCAGCACACACACACACACATAAAATAAATTGAATAAAGACAGTATATTCAGGGTTAAAAAATCAAATAAACAGACACATACACACACATATAGAGTAGTGCTAGAATCATAATAGCTAAAGAAATAATAAAATGCGCTCGTATGGAAGCTCGCGAAAGCGCGTCTCCTTAAAGATTGATGTTTAATTTGTTCATTAGATTATGAATTTAATAAATTGTGAATTTTTTTTTCTTTCTTATCCTCAACTCATCCTCATGAATTAGTCTTTTTTTTTAAAGCTTATCGTTGAGAAGAAAACAGAAATAACACAAACATACACAGAGAACGCACTCATAAATATATCACTCGGCCACAAAGAAAAAAGAAATACAAACTATGTAAATAAGGATCATAAAGAAGAAAAGAAGTCAAACATAAACGCGTGTTTTTCTCGTATTTTTTATCATCGATTGAAAATACAGTTGTGCGTGTGTTTTCATATGGCTAGATGTCTTAACTTAGCCGATGAATTTACTGATCGATGTCATTACATAATAATAACAACATAACGTTGTCGTTTTTTTTTCTTGGCGAATCTTCTGTGAAAATAGGAATCATGAGTAATGAATGATAGTGCATAAAACACGAATGAAACAAGAAAAGGTTTTATCACATTGAGAAGCAACAACAACAATCAGACACATGAAAAACAAAAATCAAAGAAGTGAACACGCATACTACTTGTCATAGAAAACAAATAAACAAACAGAAAAAACATAGGAAAACAGTGTTAACAAACAGAAGAACTATTATATTTTGTTTATGTTTTTATACATGGAGCAAAACAGAAAAGAAAAAAGAACTACAGTTGCACGTCATAGCAACACGTTTTGTATGTTTGAGCTTAAAGTTCACAGTAAAAGTGTGTTGCCGTTGTCATTTTTAAATTAAAAAAAAGAGAAGTTAGAGAAAAATCACATTCATTTCAATATGAGAGAAAGAAAACCAGCATCGATATGAATCAACTAATTCTAATCATTTTCTTGCCGTTGGAGAAAAATTGGTATTATTCTTGATCACTCACTAATAATATTCGATTATCTCCTAAAGGAAACATAATCAAAATTATATAATATTATAATACAATCATGTGTTCAATTAGAGATAACTTTTATGAATAACTGTTGCTATACAATGCAAAATTTAAAATTCGACGAATGATAATAACACAATAAGATTTCGATTGAACGAACTCATATCAAGAAGTTGAAATAATCTTTGAGAACTTGTTTCCGGTTCATTGAGTTCAAGTTTTTGCTTTATTAGTATCGAAATATGATATGTTTTTGTTTTTTAACTCAAAGTTATAGTCCATCAAAGAGTAGAATCTTTTCAATTAATGCTCATAAAGATATCTATTAATCATCAGAATGTCTTGAAAATATTAGCTCAAAAAAAGAACAAGTTCTTCTCGCAATACTCAAATCCGAATAATTATTTCTATCTCAAAACAAAGAGACTGCAAACTTAACTCTACTTTTGACTATTTTATCAAGATATTCACTATTGAACTAAGCATCTACGTACATAATAAAATGTCTTATTTTCATAGAATCATTAAAACATCAAGAAATATACAAAACTCGGACACAATGATTGTGTTAGACTTGTGAGCAGCAATCGTGTGTGATCGATACACAAGGACACAAATCATGCATATTATAAACTATCTCGTATACCTTGCTCGTAATGATCAACAGTATCTGTCCACTTCATAGCTAAATAACCAGTTAAATCGTCGAGATTAAAACGATCTGTTTGAGCATTTCTTCGTTGTTGACTATAAACAAGTTGTAATGCATTCGACATAATATCTGATGATGATTGTTGATGTGTTGGATGTGCTATCGTTGAATTTTTATATTCGTCATCTACATTATTAGTATTTTGTTCAGATTTCACATCAATTGATAATGATGATGTTGATATCGGTTCAAAATATGCCGTTTGTGATGGGATGATATGTTGTGGATGAGTAGGATAGAAATAATGTGGTGGATACATCATTGGTGTTGTTGTATAAACAGCGGGCATTGATGTTGATTGTTGTTCGGTATCTGCCGGAGATTTCTTCATCGTTGATGAATGATAATAATATTGACCTGTTGGAGTTGAATAAACAAATAATGGTTCTTGCACTTGATCTGATGGTGGTGTTGTTGAATTTACTGTATCATCGTGCTCAGTTTCGTTTGTTGTTGTTGTTGTTGTTGTTGCTGCTGCTGCTGCTGCTGCTGGATATGTTGTTGGCAGAAAAACATATTGAGATTGTGGTGGCATATAATGTGTACGTAATAAATTCATATAAGCTAATTGTTGTGAATAATTAGCCAAGCGTTGTTGATTATATTGTAGAAGTAGTAATGGATCCATATACGGTGGCTGTGATGGATAATTGCGTTGTTGATGTGGACGAATATCGGTACCTGAATAGAATTGAGGTGAACGATTATTTCGTTGTGAAAATTTTTTAGGAGATTTTTGTGTTGATGAATCATTCGATTGTACAGGTTGATTTGTTGGAGATGTTGATGTATGAGGTGTATCAATATCATGTTCGATTGTTGGTGATTGATGATACTGATGTTTTACATTATTATCAGTATTATTATTATTATTGTTATTATCGAGAGTTTTCTTTAGTGTTATTGAGTCAAGTTCAAAACCGAATGAAACATCATTAAGTTCAATGTCAACAGATTTATTCAGGAAAACAACAGGTGGCGGTTTTGATTGTCGTTTTAATAAAGATGATAAGGATGATGACGATGAATGAGATGAGAGACGAGGTGAGAATTGTTGTTTTTCAGTAGTTTGTTCATTTGAAGAATTTACAATCGGAGATGAAATTGTTGATAGTGGCGGCTCATCGGTTGGCAAAACGACAGAACGTACAACAGGTTCAGACGAAAGAATTCGGTTCGTTGGTTCTTCTCGTGGTATGAAAGAATAATTTGGTTTATTATTTAAAATATTATTGCGCATGATTGGACGCGTAAAACCATTTTTTGCTGTTGATGATATACGTCGTTTATCATTTGTCTTCAATGGTATTGTTGGCGGCAAAAAATTATTCATACGTGTTGATAGGTTAGTATCTTGGCGACGTTCTTTTACTAAGCGGCGACGATTAGTTACAGTTACAAATGGTTCAGATACGGTTTCACTGTTCGAATTATTATTTGTTATTGTTGATGATGAACTGTATGAATCAATGTCATCAGTTTTTGAAGATGTATGACGAGATTGTTCAAACATATCCGGTAGAGAAGATTCATTATTCTATTGAAAAAAAGATAAGCAAAAAACAGATGACTTACATACAAGTGGAAGAGAATTTCATAATGTATAGATGTACACTAATATCTAATTAACAAGATGAGGTTATTATTACTATTATTATGATTATTGTAAGAGTTGAATGTCATAGTTGAAAATTCAAATATTTCTAAAAAAATACCTCGATCAATGCTCCAATAAAATTCAAGAGAAAGATAGCGTCTAAAGGTGATACAAACTGGAAATATTTTCAAAATTAATATGTAAAATCTTTCTAATGAGCAATCATCTAAAAGAGATGTCGGAGTCACAAGAAACACTTTTGATCTATAGCCACTATTGACTGATACATTGTTCGAACATTCCACCTATTTCTAATTAACTGTCTGTGTGGTGTTTTCCACATGTATAATTTCGATTTTTTTATGGCTTAATATAAAATCTGACTAATTCATTTTCTCTCTGATATACATGAATATATCCAACTATTATCCTATTTCTCATTGTAGATGTTTGCCACTGGCTTACATCTAGACATGTCTAAAATCTTTGTTTTCAGCAATATCTGTTCATACTGGACATTGACATCGGAATATTTTCAACTATGCGGTCATTTTCAAAATTTTTCACTTAGCGTGTGAGACGATAGATCTTATTGAAATGTACTAAATCGTGTTCGATGAAATTCTTCGAAACCGTGTACAGAAAACTCTAGGCGTCTTATCAGGATTATAGTTCTATGAAATTCTCTTAACTTATAGTCTCAAATTTCTCCTAAATTTTTTTCACTCTAGACATCCTCTTTGAATAATTCGGTAAACTAATTGACATCAGCATGAAATAAAATCTCCTAGAGCATATTCGATATGAATAAAAGTTCTCTCTGAGAATGTTAATAAGAAAATAAGAACAAAAACAAAGCCTAAGGCATGTGGTGGTTTATTTAAATAAACGTAATTCAATTGCCATACGAACAATCCTATGTTAACTGAAGTTTTCTACTCTACATGATATTAATATATTTGTATGTAACAATTTAAATGATATTGTATTCATTTCTATTAATTTACTAGTTAAAAAATAAAACTCTTTTTCATGACTCACAGTCAATTTTGTTGAATTCGTGTAGACTGTAGTTAAATGAGATTCATCATTGTTATCCGTAGGTAGATTTTTCTTTGGTAACGATTGATTTATTGTATCAATAATTACATGTGTTTTAGTTTGATCATCTTCATGAATAAAATTCATCAATTGATCATTTTGTTTTATGGTTGTCGAATAATTTGATGTTTCATTTTCATCATTATTCTTATCATTTGCTGATGACGATATGATTTCTTGGAGAACATTTAGTGATTTACGAGATTTTTTTCGAGATGATGTTTTATTACTATTTGCATCATTTAACAAATTTATTTTCGAAGATAATCTCGGCTTATTAGTATCTGTTGGACGTAAAGGAGTAGAACTTTGTCGTTGTTTTGATGAATCTCCATCGATAAACATGACTAGTTCATCGACATCACGATCACCACGATGTCCTGGAATTAGTTCTGTCCGAATGGTTTCTTGTTGTTGAGACTAAGAAAAGAAAAGTACATTTCTATGAAGCCAAATAAATCAAAAAAAAAACAATCCTACCTGTTTTCGTTTTTTTCCTGTACGTTTTTTAGGTTCTTGTGTTGTATTATTACGCGATGAATTCGATTGATGTTGTTGTTCATTACGTTCGATTAGATTTCTAGAACAAGACAATGAAAAAAGAGATGATGAAAATTTGCTTGCTTTTTCTTTACCGATTTTGATGACTAGATGATGATGATGACGATGAATTTTTCACTTGATTATTAGATGATTGTTGTGATGAACACTTTGATGGAAAAAGAATTGTATTGTGATCGGCTATAGTTGAAATCAAACTGCTATCATTGCCATTCAAAGCTTGACAAAAAAACATAAACGAAAAAGAAAAAAATTGAATGAATCTATAGGTTTTACGTATAATATTTTGAAAAAAAGGAGACAAAAATGTTTTTTTTCTTCTTTTTTTTTCTGTTGCCTTTTGTTTTCTTACCAACATGCGGAATATAAATTAAATTTCCAGATAATTTATCATACAAATACATTACTGATGGGTGTTACTATATATTATGTACTATGTATGTTTTCATATACTAGAATAGATATCAGTCGATTTATATTGAATGAATATTTAATCCATGATTTTTCGATGTGTACAAGTACAGAGTTTGAATGATACATACTTGAAAAAGAGGATAGTGGTCATGATAGTTGAGTGATAATCATATCGAAAAATGAGATAAGGGGTGAGAGAGAAAGCCAGGAATATTATTCGGTCGGTTGATTGGTGGTTACGAAGAAAGAAAGAAAAAGCGAAGAGATGGTAAGTAGTATGTGAATACTTTCATAGACTTGTGCAATGTTATATTTCTCGCATGATTCGCTCTTTTTCTTTTCTTTTCTTTTCTTCTCATTACTTCTTCTATCTTTTATTTCAACTTTGGTAACATGAAAAAAAAAGCGTCAGCATGACTCAGCTTTTAATACACACGTACATATATATTCTCACATCCAGACATTTCAAAATCGTTTGTGATTACTCTTGGAATCAATTTATCATCAGAACAAACACAATGAAGAATAACAAAAAAAAGATTTCTTGTCGTTCATCAATATGCATTTGAAAAAAGAAGCAAAATACATACCATCAGAGGGCAACTGTTTCATACGTGGTACTTGTGAATGAGGTTGATCATTATTACTGATTTGTTCTAAACATGTAGGATTTGATCGATTCAATTTAAAACTATTGTTGTCATCTAACAAAATAATAAGAATATTTTTACATGGGTAAATACATATGTATATGTTAGAAAAATAAAATTAATCAATTACTTGAATATGGATATGGATTTTCATTGGTTTTATTCAGCTGCAAAAAAAAAGAAGTTCAATATAACATAGAAATATAAATTTTCTATTTGCAGATATTTATTCAAGAAATATTCTACGAAAGATGGATGACACCAAGTTTTTCTTGAACACTGACTAGGATTTTCAATTGTAGTTGTAAATTAATAGATTGATTTAGTATAATCAACAGAGCTCGAATAGTTCTCCAATAAGAATCTTTCATGAGAATATCAGTTTCGGGATGACAAAACTCTTAATAATTGGTTTCTCATCGAAGACCTTGACTCCTACTTTACTATACAATATTCTTATCTTACTCCTTCTTAATCCTTCACATATTCTACGAACCAAAGTGATAGAAAGCAGTTTAACAACAATATATTTTTTTCTTGTTATTATGTCAAGCACGTAACTACAATCCAGTTAGTAATTTTCAATATTTATATGACATTCAAGAACAAAAGTAATACGTTGATATTAAACTGTTATCTACTACCGTCAAAATATTCATCTCTTAGACAGTCATAAATAAAGATTGTTTTCGAAAAAGAAATATTACTCATAAGAAAAGTATCAAACTATCAACAGTCTGTAGTAAAAAAAAACGAAAACATGATGTCTTTAGTAGATGTGAATACATGCTTATTATTTTATTGTCGTTATTTGGACTATGCTATTGATCTAGTAGTATAATTATGAGCAACGATGATGAATAATAAAAGTTCGATAGCCACTAAAATACTTGTGTATACTTCATTATGATTGTAGAAATAACGACAATCACCGAATATACGATATGTTTTTGTTCACAGGTCATTTCAGCAACAGTCATTTTTTTTCACTGTTAGTAATCTTACGAAGAAATGTTAAACTATCAGATTATCTTTCTTGAAGCTCATATATTCGATAATAGAATCATGAAAAGCTATCTAGTACGACACGTACTATATTAGCGATTTTTCTTTAAACATAGAATCAACTGTCAAATATATATTTTGTAACACGACATAAAAATAAAGTATTCAAAACTAATCATTTACGGATGATTATATTAATTTCAGAACTACTTTGTGTTCTTTTTTTATTCATAGAAATGATCGAAATTGATATATTTTAATCTCACGATCTTGTTTGCAATTTTAAAATAATTTCCGAAACAAACATACGATGTCTACAGAAATGTTTAAGAGAAATTTCAATTTTTTTCTGCAAAACATTGTCAACAATTGAGATAGAACACGACAAGAAATCTCATTTTCGATTACTCAATAGCTCTAGGTTCTTCTACAAGACTGAAAATACACATACTATTATTCGAACATTCTTTAAACGGCCTTACTATGCATCGTTTTCAAAGAAAAAAACAATAGACTCTTTTTCCGTTATCTTTTCACTCGTGTATGATTATGGGTACAGTAAAGAATATTTTTGTTCAGTCATTTCTATGCGTAAGTAAATAATCTACTATTATGCATATTAGTAACTAGTTGTAAAATGAAAGAAATTCCGTTGTAAATCTCAGTGAAAATCAACACCTGCATAACCCATGCCTTGTTGTTGTTGTTGATGGTGTTTCGTTCTTTTTTTGTGTTCTATCTTACCGATTTTATTGATGCATCTTTCGAACGTGATAATGTCATCGGAAATGTATTATTTGATAATGTTGAATTATTATAATGTTCTTCATCAGATTCTTCATCGTTATCAGTACCCGAATTCGTACGTATACTTCCACTATTATCTGATGATGACTTAGTTGTGATTGACGAACCATGAGAATTATAACCATTATTTGGTAGATATTTACTACGTTCATATGGCGTATTTGTCGTTATTGTTACGGTTGATTGTGTTCCATATGTTTGCGAATGATTTTTATTTAGTAGTATTGTAGATTCTGTTAATGGTTTTTTTGTTTGTTCAATTAATTCATCGTCATTATCTTCATCATTTAGTAGTTTCTCATAGGGAATATTTGTTTTAGTATTTTCTTCTTGAGATTTATTTGATGTTGAAGAATCCGATGCTGAACAATCGGATGATGATGGTGATAATGAACGTTGCTTGTTACTTTTATTATTATCATTGTCATCATTGGGAAAATAATCAATGACAGCTTGCTCATGAGATTTATTGTTTGTTTTCATTGTCATTTTATGTTGATGATGTGTATCTGGCTTTTTATTTAGTTCAAGTAATATACCAGCACTTTGAGCAATACCTTGTTGGATAGATTCACTTGTATCACCAAATGGCGGTGACCTCGTTCGATTTTTGTTACTACTGTTTTTACTTGTCGAAACTGGAGCAAACGTCTAAAAAAAGCCATTGAATAGAAGAAAGGAAAGAAAAGAAAAGAAAGGAACACATCATCGCTGCTCGTTGCTTTGTGCCTTAGTAACATACAACACTCTGTCACAGATATATGCATAGACACACAAGCATATCACAGACACACGCACATACACACCTATCAACGTATCTATAATAAGAGAGGCATACGCAAACAGGCAATCATAACAAGGTACACTTCATTCTCCCACGCAAACTATATAAGGAGTGAGACATGTACACATAAATTCGATTCTTTGCAAAGAAAATTGTGAACATGAGTACAAAGAAAATAAACGACCGAGTTTCTATTAAATCTTTACCTTCTTATAATCTTCAACATTGATATGAATTGGCATTGGTTCAGATTGATAATTTGATGACGATACGCAATCGATATCGAAACGTGTTTGATCATAATAATTGCCTTGCATTAATTCATGAGAACTAATCGGTTGTGATTGATACGATCGTGTAGTATTCTTTGTATATGAATTATCATTATTTATTCTAATGGAAGAAAATACACATCATAAATAGTTGAAAAGAGAAAGGAAATTTAACCAACTTTTTTGATAAGGAATGTTTCGGTTGTAAATCATGTATTTCATCGTAGGCTTGATTATTAGCTATTTCAGTTTCAGTATTCTGTTGTCGTTTAATAATCAACGGTGATGTAATACGACTGTTGATTGTTGAAAGTTTATTATTTGTAACATTTTTCTGTTCATCATGATCATCATTATGATTAACTGCTGATTGTAACGGCAGAGTTGACATAATGATGATGTGATGAGTACGTTCCGTTTATTGATTTCACTAGTGAGAAATCAATATCTGTATTGATTTATTGGAAATATTTGTTTATTTTTTTAATCAATAATTATGTAATTATGCTTGCTTATATTCGAGATAGTATTCCATATGAAATACATCTAAATTGAAACAAAAAAAAATAACGTACATTTTCACAAAAATTTTCAAGTTGATGATAAATTTTGATTCAACGAACGGTGAAACTAAGAATTAAATGAAAAGAAATTGAGTTCGATGAGAACATGATTCATGTGACTATGAAAATTCTTGTTGTACATTCATTCATAATGGATTGTATGCGCACAATCATCATTCAACATAGCCATCGTTAATGTTTGATTTCCTCATAGCAAAAACTAGGATGGCACTACAATCAATACAAATAATATTGGAATATCATACTTTTTTCTTCTTTCTAAAATTCATTTTCTAATAAAATATTAGTTTAAAGAAACTTGTTAGATATTGATTTTAAGAATAATTATTTCTAGTGACATCTATACATAGTTTGAGTATATAGTCTTCTGAGAGTTTAATAAAAAATATAACTAGTAACATGACGAAAGACAAAAACCGAAACAGATGATTAGTATCATTGTCTTGACTTGAGTATACTGGGGAATAAATGAATGAATGAAAGAAGATATATGAATTGAATGAACACAATGAAATATAATTAATCAAGTTTTTCTTTCTTTTCTAATTGGACTAATCAAGAATTTTGATAAGAATTTACAGAAAGTATGTTTCTTAGAAAATGACATTTCAGCAAAAGTACTGAGAAATGAAATTTTACTAATTATAGATACATAACAAAGTAAGTTCTAGAAGAGACCTCCATAGTCACGCATTCGTAAAAACTGACGTCTAACATTGTTTAAGATGTATGCATAATTCATCTAGTTTAATATTAACTAAACTGGACGAACTAAACAAGTTTTTGAAATAAATATTTGTTTTCTCAAAAACAAATAACTAATCAAAATATGCCGTGCTATTGTAAATATTGGCAGAGATCCGAATAAAATATCGGATCCCATAGAAAGCATCAACTACACTGACATGTGAATAGATTTGAACACATCATCGAACCAAATCTAGCAAGTTCTGTTCATTATTGTTATTAGATAGTCGTTCGGTATGATGTTTCGATGAAAAACAGCTGCATTGACGAATCACCCAAGCAAACAAAATTCTTGAAAAACGCGTTTAAGCGCCCGAAAATGCAAGGAAAATAGAGAAACGTGGACGTGTTTGCATGGAGATCGACGTTCCCGGTTGTGAGCGAAAAACAGTCACGTTCCCATATTCTTGTGTGCTATCAGGCAAAAAAACGCTTGTAAATGCATTTAAAAAAAGAGAAATAGTGATCGTCTTATTAATACTTAATAACTCTTGTTATGATCCCGCCATTTATAACGACTATGCAATAATCGACCAGTATTTCTCTTTTTTATGCGTTTACACGCGTTTTTGGCTGAAAACGTGATTAAACCCACAAGAAGGTGGGAAAGTGACCGTTTTCGCTCACAACCGGGAACGTCGATTTCCATGCAAACACGTCCACTTTTCTCTATTTTCCTTGCATTTTCTGGTGCTTAAACGCGTTTTTCAAAAATCTTGTCTGCTTGGGTTGTGACTTAGAATATTTAAAGTGATTAAAAGATTTCTTTGGGAATCTGCGCTGAACTATAATAAGAATTTTCGACGTTTAATCATCACAAATCTTACCGAAGTTCGACAATGTTGAAGTACACTTGATAAATAATCCGCAAAAAGAAACTTATGCCTCAAATGTGGTTGTTTTATGTTGTACGAAGTGAAGCGAAATGCGTTTTAATCAACAGTTTTTTTGATTAAAATGGTTTCCATTTACAAATGAGTGAGATAAATTATATAGGTTTAGTCTGTTGCTTTTCTGCATTCAAATATGTATTTATAAAGTAGTATTCTTGATCGAAACATAAAGAAACGTAAAAATAATAATCAAAATAACAAAAGTAATACTTTCCAAGGTTATTTTCATCATACATAAGTTTTCGAATAATTTTTTTGAGTCTACTATTTGCTTTCATCATTTTTTCCTTTTGACAAATGAAAACCGTTCTATGTTAATATTTCATTATTTACTTACAACCATGAAATATCTGTCGAATATTAGATTCTTATGAAATTGTCATCGGTAGTAAACACTTTGCTCTTTTGTTTGAATGTCATTTGATTGTATCAATCGCAAGGATACAATGCAGAAATGTCTTGCCGTCTTCTAGCTTGTTTTGTTTTACTTATATTTTTTAAATTAATTAAAATGCAATAAAATACATAGCGTTAATAATTACTCTGAATGTATGATTATTAATAAGTGTGAAATTCTATTAGAGGAAAGTTTGACCGTAACAAGCATTTCTATTTGTTCTAGCGTACTATGTCAAATTAGAAGAGAGGATTGGTGAAAATGTTTGTCATCATAAACGACGAAATGAATGCATTTCGATTGTCTCCTATTTTATAATGAACAAACTCATAATTATCGTCTTATGTTCATAGATCGAATGTCTGCAAGAATATTATTTCAAGACATCGTTAAGTTAAACCTGAATTCAATTACGTTCTACTATCTTCGCCGTGAGCGGCTTACCCCAAAGCTTCTTTTCTTTTGATGAATAAGGTCTTTTTTTCACAATTCTACGAAAAACAACTTTTAAAAAATGTGTTCGGTGTAACGAACATGATTGAAGTGTAACCACACGCAAAATATTTAGAGACTAAGAATAAAGTAAATTACAGTGTTTTTATGCTTTCTGATTTTCATCGTATGTGGAAGTCATTCTAAAGCAGCAATTATCATAAACTTTTCTTTGATGAATTTAGTTATCTTATTAAGAAAAATTTATCGACTTTATTGTTTCGTTATGTTTTCCATAGAACTAAACTCGAATCAATGTTGATTGTATTCTCAAAAATTGACTTATTCTCATCGTACAAGCTGTGTGAAGTATGAAAATAAACTTCATCATTATTCTATAAGTTACAATTGAGTCATGTGGACTGATACTCACAATTCGAGCTTTCCATTGAACTCACAAGAATATTTCAGTGCAACAGGAACATTCCGAGTCGAGTTAGGAGATCGTTCGTACTGAAAAATCTACATTTGAGTTGGTAACTATACCAATCAGTCAACAAGAAAGAATTCGATGTGAAATTCTGTCAATGAATGGATTAGAAGTTAATATGATGTTTTGAAAATCTTCAGAGAAGGGTTTTTTTTTGCAATAGACGTATTCAATTTCTCAGTAAACTCGACTTCGGCATCATGTCTGCGGTTAACTATGCTATTTTGGAAATTCGATATTCAGATAGCAGCAGATATATTCCAGTCAGAACTTTCAGAACACTTGAAAAGAAATACGATCGTTGAATAAGAAAAATTTCACGTCGTAAATCTTTTTCTATTTTGTTTTAATTTACACCAGTTAGGATTAAAATTTCAGCACGCATAGTTATAAAGCCTTAATCCAATTAACAGCTGTTGTGATTCTCTCACATTTGTCAAAAGTCATGAAGTTAAGATATAGTAATGGCCAATTTCAAGAGCATTTTAAAATTGCCTCTATTCTCACTGCAACATTCCAGTACATTCAGTCCGTACCTATATACTAATTGCATTTGTTAAAATATTTGTCAACCGTGTATTGAAGGGTGCAAAGATGTTCAAAACAAAATACAGTTTGATTATGTTGTGATTTTCGATGCTTCATATGTTTGATACTGTTAATTAAAAATCAACAAAAAAGAAAACGTACATTGACACAGAAGAAAACGGATACGAATCAGTTTAACAAACACTGTTCAACAAACAATGAAATCTATTGCGAGAAAGGAAAGGAAAGAAAAAGAAAACAATAACGCATAGATAATGTTACGAAGAGGAGGAAAAAAACGAAATGATGAACATTGACGAATTGTTGTCTTTTCGATTAATTACTTTCATTATCTATGTCTCATAACAGGTAACACACAAATATATATATAATGACAATCCCTATTTAGGACAAAACATTTATTTTCTTGTTTTTTTTTCTTGAGCAATGAATATGAAATAAACAAAGTGACTGTCGAATCAGTTACAAAACAGGAAAAAATAACTATCCCAAATACAATACAATAAAAGAAAAACAAATCACAGTTGATTGAGAAATACAAAACTATACATTAATAATACATCAATATGGATATGTCTTAGTATTTTGATGATTAGTAGGAAAAGATGGGGACGATGTCGAATCATTGGTTGTACCTTGATATGAAACATTCATATGTGAATGTAGAGATGTTGATGTATTATTGTTAACCGGTGTGTATGAAGATGCTGGTGGCGTTAAAAAGTCATCAAACAATGATGATTTAGAATCAAGATGAGACGAGTTTTGTTGTTCATCAAAATCTTGTGAAGAATCTCGTTGATCTGGATAGTTCGATGAATAATATGATGACTGCTCATTTGATGAAGAAAATAATGATGATAACGGTGAGGAATTGGGTGTTGTTAGAGGAGTGGTACTATCCGTATGTAATGATCTCATAGATTTTTGTGAGGATTCAAATAAACTATTAAGAAAATCTTTTTGTTCCGGATTATTAACAGGTATTGCTGTTGTTGCTGTTGAAGACGTTTGTCGTTTCTGAATATGTCGACGTCCAAAATGTTTATTTTTGATATTTTCTAATTGAGATAGCTTATGTAAAATTGTGCTCTACATTGAACATATAACAAATAGAAAAATGATAGATATGCAGGTTTTGTTTCTTTTCAATTTTCATACTCTTTTTATTTTATCATTTGTTTGGTTCCCATCAATTTTTTCTTGTCGTCGAATCAATTCTAATTGAGATTCTAATTTGATTTTAGCTAGAAACAAAAACATTCTATGAAAAATAATGTTTTCTCAAATGAAAAGAAGAACTGGTTTTAAAATTCTCTCTCTCTCTCTCTCTCTCTCTCCCTATGTATATATATACATACACATTGTTTTGTAAATTCTAATCTATTTCCTAACTAAGCAGCATTTCAATGGATACTTTCTTATGGTCTTACAATAGTAGATGACCACAAAGAAGTGAACCATCATTTTTAAGACTGCTAATTTTAGGATATAGAAAGTATTTCTTGATTAACGCAGCAAATGATCAAGTTTAACTAATCTTTTTTGAGTCTTAGTATAAATTAGATACGAGCATCAACACTGTCACACATGGTTTAGCCTCTTATTTAGTCGATGATCAAATAAATCGATGAAACTAGCTTGAAGCTAAAAGTAGATCTGTGTGCATGAATCTTCGCTAGGAAAATTATGTGATCATTGCAGTTAGTTGAATTATTGAAGTGCTCAAAGAAAAGATAGTAATAAAATAGTTCATGAAAGAAATTTTTGATTTAAAATTCTCTCTGTTAATTAATAGTACAATGATAGTCATAAATAGTCATTAAACTGATTTTTTCTGCAGTCTTGTTTTCTTTTCTTACTATTTTTTTAAATCTAAATCATTAGATGATCATATCTCGGAAAATCTAGTAAATGCCTGCCTTCAGAATTAAATTAATTTTTTTTTTGTCAAAAGTTTTCTGTCTTTATCAAATACAAAAATTGAAAATCATGAATCATATGACATGATATGATTACCAGAAAAAAAAGTAAATAAATAAGTTCATGAGTTGTTGAAAGATTGAAATCTTCTAATTATTTTTTGTTAATTGAAGAGCATTAAAAACAATATGTTAAATAGGAAATATTTAAAGAAGACACATGCACAGAAAAATCTAGTATATAGAAATATATTAAAATTACGACGAGAACAGTCTAAACCTTTATAGGTACGAATAGTCTTGAAAAATCTTTCAATAAATACTTTCAAATGCGCATAGAATATTTATTTCTAAAGTAAATATTGCCACAGTGATAAATAAACAAACGAAATCGTTTCCAGAGGAATTTACAAAGTAGCTTAAACAAGAGAACGAAAGTTATTTGATAAATTCATCATAGTTTGTTTCAAAACAAAAAAAACTTTAGCATTAATAATGAAATCATTCTATCTATTACTTAAAATTTTTATTGCCATGCACACTAACCTGCTTTATATTTTTTTAAAAACTCAACATTCTGTTGATGCATTATTTCGGGACTAACTGGAGTTGAGTTTAACTATATGAATAGTAAAACATTACATATAATTTAGTACTCATAGAAATTCTTTTTTTTGTGAAACCTTAGATTGATTTATTTGATATTGCGATGTTGCTATTGTTGATGATTGTGTATTTCCATTCTGTGTATTATGACCATTACCATTCAGAAGTCGAACGAGTGTCGAAGAAGAATCACCTGAAAAGGAAATAATCATCAAGACAAAAAGTAAAAAATTCCTTGTTTTAATCAAAACTAACCGGATTGTTTTTCATGATTATATTTCATTGAATTACTAAGTATACCACGTACAATTGATTCGGAATCTTGCTTTTGACGTAAAGATGTATCGGTTGACGTTTCTGATTGATTTTTTTCATCCATTATGATGTCTATTAGAAGAAAATTTTAATATCGTTTAAATACGTTAGTTCCGTTAAAGTCCCTCTCGTTTACCTGAACCGTTTCTTTGTAATTTAGCTGTATCATTTAAACGTCTATAACATGCTGTCAACGATTGAATATTATTAATCATCATCGCTAACTCCGTATCCATCGGTTTTTCATAATTCATTAATATTTGTATATAATCTTGCAATGTCAATGGATGTGATATTTTCGAAGCACCGAATATATTTCCTTGTAGATTCAACGGTTGTAATTTATCTGTTGTAAAGCACATACTTAAGGATGGTACACATATTCGACATTGACCATTCGACGCTGATGATAAATCAGTATCCGACGATGACACTAATATAGAAACAAATGTCTTGATCAAGTCTGTGACAGGTTATAATACTGTTGAGAAACGATGCAACCAATTTTTAGATTCGATACATTTCTCACAGAACTACTTCTCAGATTATTTTCATATAGAATACATGCATTGTTCTGTACACATATCTATTTATCTTTTGAATGCATTGTACAAACAATTTGATGTAATGTTGAAAATTCTGACTTACTCACAAGATTTCTATTGGTATTGGTAAACAAGAAAATTTATTTATCATCTAGTCACTAAATAAATATCGTCGTCTACAAAATTGATTGAGTATATGATTCTCGAACAATTCGTATATTAAAAAATAATTCATTAGAAATATATCTATAGTTTACAATCAATAGATAAACATTCAACGATGAACTGTCAGAATTCGAAAGATTCAGGTGTAATATTAACGCCTTGACAATGACGCTAGCTAGTTACCTGTGTTCGTCTTGAATCAGTTTCAGACATCTACTTATCAGATATGAAATGAAATGAAACTAATAACATGATTTTTTCAACACGTGTATTTCATTTCGATGCTATCTTGATTTTGATATATGTTGCATATTTCTTATGCATGACATGAATCAAATGATTATCGTGTCATGCATTCATAACCAATGAAGCAAAATTGTATATATATATATATCATTCGATCATTAGTCTAGCAATTTAAAAAAAAAGCAGTTTTTCTATCAAAATTCTCTTGTTGATAATGAAAAGATGATGATTTGTGATAACTATCACCTAACATCACGTTGACTTATCAATTTTTTTTCCTATAATTCTTCATATGTTTTTATATAACCGTTAATAACACGGCACATAACACATGATTTTCTATTTGTTATCGATAATTAAAAATGTCGATTTTCGTCTGAATGATCATAGTATTTCAACAGTGGCTGTCTACGTGATAAGTAAGTAGTAACACGTGACTTACAATATTTAAAGGATGAACTATTTCCTTTAATATCAGCTGCACATTGATGTTTCCAGGCTGTTTGTAATTCATCGAATTGTGATTTTTGTATTGGACTAAATAAGTAGTAGAACGAATTGATTATACATATATGTATCTTCATTTATAATTTACTTTAGAACTTCATTTCGAGCTACAATTATATCACGATTTTGTTGTTCATTTATTAGCTTGTATTCAGTTTGAAGAAAAACTAATGAACCATCACGTGAATTTAAACGCCATTGTAATTTACTTGAACCCGTCGTTACACCTAAAGAATAGTTAAGAATTTGTTTAAAATAAATAAATAAAGTTCAATCTACATTTCCAAAGTGCATGCAATTTAACGAGACGATCTTCGTGGTAAACAAAATCAAATATTGATTGTGAAAGTATTTCATGTGGTAAATAACCCGTTATCAAAGCACCTCGATGATCTTCAAAAATAATTTCACCAATCAAATTCATTTTCGTATAAAATTCTTGTTTATGAATATCGTGTAATGTTATATCGATGTATGATGTATCTTCAAGTGTTATGATAAGCATGGTACAAACAAACTGATTATTATGTTTTGTCGTTGTTGAATGAACATCTATCATGAACGATGAATTTACAAAATGAAAGAAAATAATGAAATGTAAATTTTCGCTTTGTGTTTCGTACTAGCGTTATCTTGATTGGATTTTCTCTTTCGACGAATTTTCACTTGACGATATTCAGTTGTGTTATTTATCGTCATACGAACATAGTATGTATCATTGGCTAAAAAAAGAACAGTATCAATGATTGTATTACCTATCAGCTAATGATAAAAACGAAGTAGAAAAAAGTATCAAAAAAGTACCTTTCTTCTACCTTGAAATTGACATTTACTTGTTCGAGTTATTTCTCTACACGATATTTAAGAAGTAACTGATCGAAATATTTCTACGTCCAATTTTTTTTGATTCAATAGTGGAATAGTACGATCACTTATCAGTCAATTGTTAATAAGAATATCGTACGAAAGAATCCAGTATGACTTCTATTATAATGGTGACGACATCGATGGTAAATTTGATTTCATATTAGAGAATCAAATAATTGAACTCAATCATTCCATACAGATATGTATAGTGTGGTGGAATGTCGAATCAGAAAAATGAGAGAACTAATACCAATAAGTCATGTAGATAAAAACAATGAACAATTTACGAAATGTTCTAATTCAAATCATTTCATGTTCGCATAATACAATCATATATAAAAACTAGTATTCCCTACATACGAAAACAAATTAGTGCCGGTTCTTTTGGAAAGAAACATGTATAGAAATGTTTTGCATCCCGAAAAAATACCTCATTTACTAACATTGAGAATTAGATAGAGTAAATAATCATGACAATCTTCGTACAAAAAGAAAGTAAACATAAATTCTTAGTATCGCATAGAAAACAAATATTTAATCGTTTTCAACCGTTGTGTATTCATGTTAAAATATTCAGCATCTTTTTCTTTTACCAAAAACAAAAAACTAGAACATGAACGTTTTGAATAACGATATTAATTATTTATTTCAGAGAATGTTCTCATACCTAAACATGTAATCATCTTTCTTTTCATAATTATTTAATATTTTTTTGCTATCATGGTGTACGAGATTTCATGAACAGTGTTAAACATGAAATATGACGTAAATTTAGATAGATTCGTTTTTTTTATGAAAAAATTATTTGTCCTTTTGTTTTAAAACCATTATTATTTTAATAATCAAATCAATGGGATATAGCGTTCATCTGCATCATTTAGTACAAATACTTTGTAACAGAAGTGCATCTCAGAAATATTTGGTTTGAGGAGAAAAAAACCGACGAATGTCGATAACAAACAACAGATGTTAAAAATCTATTGAATTATTCCAGCGTCGTATGTCTGCAGAATTGTCTCAATACACATATATAACTATATACATAAGGATGTTTAGATAATTCATTGAGAATGACTTGTAGCATGGCATGCTTTTGTTTCTCATTTACGAGAAATTAAATTCTCTATAGGAAAAAAATTTGACTCAAAACTTCTAAAGGTTATCATGTACGACTTTGTCCTGATTCGTCCCCTTTTTCAATTGCTCCAAATTCGGACAAAAAAACGATTCCGAATTGTCCCCAGTAAAAATGTTGTTTTGCTTAATATATTTTTATTATCCACCTATGTTAGTTGTAAAGATATTGAAATAAGTTTATTTTTACTCCAACAGAGCGGACAGATAAGATGTTGAACTATAAGGGTTTTCAATATACTCTCAAGCGTGAACAGAAAACAGTATCAGAATGGCGATGTCGTTCACTTAATAGCACGAGTACACTTTTTTTGTCTCGAGATAATACTGTGATTGTTCGTGAATGAAATGAACACATATTTCATCTTGTTTATCTGACAGATAAAAACTGATTATGGATCAAGTCCTTGCAAATATGATAAAAAGAGCATGAGAAGAAACAACTACAATTCTTAAAATATATGCTAAAGAAATCTTAGTGACTAGAGTTTTCATACTTGATAAAATTACATTAGAAATTCATGTTTCTTGTAATCAAGCGGCAATTGATATAATCGGGGGGACCAATTTAGAGTGGGGACGAATTGATGGGAGGCGGAGTAGGAGACCAACCATGGGTATGCTTCATGTACGACTTAAGTGTTCATTTTTTTTAATTTAACCTTTTTAGAAACAAAGTACTCATCATGTCATTTTTTAAAGTTCTCTTAAATAATAATGTATTCATTACTGAGATAAAATAGGTTTTTTTGTACAAATTTAGTTTTTCAATTATACTGAAATTACTTAACTTGAATTTAACCTATGTTAAATCGTGCACACATTCAAGTGAACGTACATTGCAAACAAAAGCAATGAACGCGTACTGAAAAAATATATTCAAGTGTTTTAGTTGCTTTTTTTCGATTATCGGATGCGTCAATCAGATATTACTCTCTCACTGGTTTCATATAGCATTGAAAAAAATGTATTGAATAATAACTAAACAGAATTTCATATAATGAACCTACTTTTTATCTTCGATTACGTGGGAACATATATTTTTTTATATACTATTGCAATGAATAGTTTCTTAAGTTAACTAGTTGTTCTCTTTCTTAAGAACACTCCTAAAATTACTTATCTAGAAATGTCTTAAATAATGTGACTCCACGAGCACATCACTTTATTGAAAAATCAGCCATATAAATTCAAGCTGATTTATGATAATAAAATTTGATTCTTGAAAACATGTTAGAAAAGTCTTCGATTCATATACATAAACGTCTATTATTTTCTGAGAATAAAATTTTTTCCTACTAGTATTGTTAAATTGAGATATGAGCTAGTTTTAAGATTGATATATGATATAACTTACATTGTGGTTGGCTATTCAGAAACTTCAAAAATGAATCCCTTTCACTATCTTCAATAAGTAACAATATTGATAAACCAATAAGTTCTGTCTAGACAAAATTAAAAAAAGAAAGAAAAACAACAAGGAATGTTGATTTTTTTCCGATTTTATTCGGTCGTAATTAGAACTCACTTGCTCGAAACCAAAAGAACGTTTAATTGTTTTTGACACACCAATAATAGTATGAGAACTATCGAGACAAACAAGCGTTCCCTGCATCGCATCAAGCAATACATTGCTCATTGATTCAATTTGTAGTTTTTGTTGTTGATGTTCCTGTGCGCATGCAGGTAAGGCAGCTGAATAAGAACAATAGAGTTTTTGTTGTTAACATAAATTGCAATGATATTGATTAAAAATTTACTTACATTTGTTTCCATCAGACATTATGGTAACCACTCACACATTGCTTTTTGTATTACTTTATTCAGGCAATCTAGAATAATTTTTGTGACTAATGAAATAACAGGTTGATATGAAGTCAATAGCAATATCAATTAATAAATCGATGTTTACTATCTATTTTATTTAGATAATTTGTTTTTGTTTATTTATCTACCTGCTTGTTCGTCTATTCCACATAATACATTGGTTTCCGATAAAAATTCATCTAAAATTATACCATTATACGTACAACATTTTTCGCTTTTCACTACAAGAAAAACTAAAATAAATCGCGCACGTGCCAAACGAATACATTCAAAATGCATTGAGTGCATTGACTGTGTGCTTTCTTTTCTTGTTCTTCATTCTTCTACTGTGTATATAAGAATCATAGCGGTAAAAATGAGAGACCAAAGAAGTAGAGGGTTCGAATACAAAAAAAAACTGAAGAAAATAATTCGTTATTTTTGTCAAATAGTCCTTCAGTATAGGTAAAAGAATGACACAGCAAAAGGAAAGAATAAATAAATGAAAAACTTAAGATGATACTAAAAATAAAAAGATGAAAAACAAGAAGGAACTTCGATGTAGTTGTAAAAACAACCTTTGTGATTAATCTTTCTTGTTTGACCTGATAGAACAAATGAATACATGCCATTGTATTTCAAGTAAATAAGAAAAAACCGAACACAATATAAACTAACTACTATAACGCATGATTACTATCGAATACTAGCTAATATCTTGAACATATGCCTGAACGTTAGTTTGTGGTGTGCACTGTATTTGTTGTTTCTTTTTTCTTCTTACTTCAATCAACTAAAAAAAAGCTCCGAGTATAGAGACCATCAACTGAAATATACAAAGGATAGACACAATTCGCACTTTCACGAGTGTGCAAGCGAGTCTTGGCTTCTCCTTCTCATATTTTTTTTCTTTCTGTCGGCTTCCTTTTCTTTTTTCTACCTTCATCATTCTTATGAAAAACGAGTCGATGATGAACATAATCTCACACATACCATTAGACTCCGGCATCATCGCCCGACGATTAACAGAATTGTTTGAATAGAGAAAAAGATTTGTAGGAGATCAATTAGAAGTGTACTTTAAGCATTTTATTTAGAAAGAAAAGAAAGAAAACGTTATAGGTTTTTGACTTCATCTCTCGTTGCTGTTACTCTTTACATTAAAGTGAAAGAAGAAAAAAGAGAGTAGATAAATTGCTTATGTTCATTGAAACAATGTAGATACTCGTAGTATGCAAATTCGTAACTGCTTAATGATGATGAATACCTGTAGACATATATTTCTATGAGTTTTCTTCTTTAATTTACAATGATTTTAAAGAATCAATGCTATACTAAAACTATGCATATATTCATACAGATTTCTAAGCGTGAATAAATAAAAGAAAATGAGTAAAATAAATATTGCGAGGAAGAAGAAACGGAAGAGTACCATGTCGAAGCATACTTAATATTAAATAGATACTATTATCAAAGAAAAACGTCAAACTATCATGTAGGAGATGCTAAGAAAAATAACAGAAAAGGATACGTTCTCTTTTATTTATTAACAACGCCACCATTATCTCAACAAATGTTTGTTATTCAATTCACAAAAATAATGAAAAATTTATCAAATAATAAATGTGTTTACTCAGATAATTGACAGATATTTTACACCGTTTTGTTTATCATCGGAGTGCATAACAATAATAACAAAAACAATGTAATTGAGGATTTAGATAAACGATCTTATGCATGGATGTATTAAAAATCGAGATAAAGGTAAAGACAAAAGCTTTCTTCTTTTTCATCTCAGAGTATGTCAATACATTTCGGAAAAAGCTGAGTGAACAAAATCGAAAAAATGCTTCATTCAATTAACATTCTTATTTCGTATTGAATCGTCAGCGTGACAGAATATCTCATAAATAATTACACTGCACATATTTGAAGTATCTGTATTCCAATTCAATTAAATCGATTGAATTATTTCGTGACAGAACGGAGGTATATTTAAAGTTTGTTTTATTCACGCGAATAAAAAAAACAAATAATTCTTTCAAAGTATGATGAATCACTACAGAAGAGAAATAGATATTTTAAGTTCACAAGAAAAATTCATGCAGAATGATTCATGAATAATTTTCGATTTTCACACAGAAATATTTTAGTAAAAATAAATTTTCAATAAAAAAAAATTTCTAAAACATCATATCAGATTGATTTCTATAGGGCAAGTATTTTTATATCAATTTTCGAGATATATCCAATCGTACATGTATATATTTAAATTTTTCAAGAATCGATGCAGAAATATATCTTTTAAAATTTTTCTCTGAGCATCCGCAGAGTAATTATATTCGTTTTTTTTATGATAGAATCAATCTGAAAACTAAAATGATTTATCAACGACTATTCGATGAAGATGTTAGCTTATATGTGAATAAAATTTCATGATATTCTATCATTAGATCATGAAAATAGTTAAACTATTATATTTCAATGGTTGAAAAGAAATGCGATACAATTTTGTTCTATTTTTGTACTAGATATTAACTGTTCGGGTTACAACTAGGGAAAACTGTGGGACTAACAGTTTTTGGCCCTACTCCTAGTTCTGTTTGAAATTCTCTATAGCTTCTAATCCCAATTTTTAAAACACGGGCACAGGCATTTTTTGCATTTTCCATAAAATGATGCACCGGGACCAACTTGCAGTTCCATACTAAAAACGCTACTTTCCCATGTGACGATGAATATCTTTCACTAACACTCAATCGATGTATTAGATTACGAATGCATTCAATCTTGATAGTTTCTTTCTCATGTTTCATATTCATGAGAAAGTCTTCTCTATTTCGCTACTGAAAATAGAGAATTTTCTACTCAACATAATCATTGTAGTTTGTTACTGAAAAAGAGAAAAGTTTCTTGTTACCTTTGAACGTAGGAAAATTCAAGCTCACTTAATGATTCGACTGAGATAACTTGTTTTCTCCTGTCGTTTATTTATGAGAATCAGTACATACTAGTCAACATTGATGCTTATTGTCAATGTTTCGACATGAATGAACAAAATACATCTTGTTTAATGTTTCTCACAATGTTTTCAATTACTTTTACATCAAAGGAAACAATACCGAACTTACATCTATTCCTATTTACGTGGAAAATTTTGAAAAAAAGTTACACTGATTACTCAGCATTACTTAATAGGACTGTTTTATTTTTATACTTCAGTTGGAATGTAGAGAATTGTACTGTAGACATGGATGTCATTATGTGATTGAATAATATAAATCTTTCGTTTGTATGAAATTATAAAAATCTAGAAGCGTGAATTTTCTCGAGCTGAGCATCTTACATGTTTTGATGTATTGAAGAAAATTTTCTAAACAATCATATGAAAAAGAAACGAAAAAGTTCGAAGATTCATATATACGAACTCGTTGTTTTTGTTGAACACTCACACATATAATTATTGAAAATAAGATATTAGATGCAAATTTTACAAATTAATAAAAGATCAGAATAAAAATTTAACTCAACTCTGTGTTAATTCTAGAATTTTAATTGTTGTAGACGCTTTCATTTTGAACGTGTGAATGCATGATCATAATCGGTATTTCATAGCTTAATTTAAAGCTTTTTCTATAAGTAAAAATCTTTTCCAACGTGTATAATCGTCCCCCGCTGTCTTAAAATTAGAAATAAATTCGGATTTCTCGATCTGTTTTACGCGTATCACAACAAATAATGTTTTCTTACGAAAGATAATCTCCATGTTTATAAAGAGGATTTTTCCAGATCACTCACATGGAATAAAACTCCAGAGAGATACTGGTTTGTCATTGGTGTTTAAAAATAAACTCAGTCTGATTGATTGAACTTGAATAGAACTTTTCTAATCATCTTTTGTCTTATTTTTCAGTGATTGATAATCTGCTGCTTACATGAAAAACAATCACAACCAAATTTTTTTTCTTGTTTTTTTTCTATACCAAGACTGTTCAATTCATACATATTGAATGAATGAATATTAATGAAAGTAGTTTCGTAATTCTTATGAGCGTTTTCATTTCTAAAGTATAGCTTTTAATATCGCAAAACAATAAGAAACCATCTGAATTCATAATTTTAATTCTAGAATTGCGATTGACTTCTACACAAAGAAAAACAAAAAGCTATAATTTCATCAAATATTATATGTAATATAATATACTAATTCGATAAATCAAGTATTAATAACATAAGGTATAATCTTTTTCAAGAAAATATATCCCTTTCATTTGGTTTAACATATACAAAAGACAATTGAAGTGACAGCACATAAACATGTATGATTTATTGAATAGGAGCATTCGTTTAGCTTTGCGTAGTCTATTTCGTACAAGTAAAACAAGAATCTACTCATTTACTTTCTCAATGAAGTCAAGAGATAGAAGCGAGATAACATAAATAAGAAATCTTTTTTGAAATAAATATTACTCTACAAGAATCAATCTATCTATGTATATATTATATTCATTTCACATTATTCCTTTAAAATTTTAATACGTCTATGACTATACGAAAAATTTCAATGTAAAATTATAGTCGTGAATATGTAATTAGAGCAAGCTGTGGATGATGTTCTCAATCAATCTCTATACATAGATTAGTTCGTAGACATGAACAAGATATACATAAGATGTTTAACATCATATGTTCAATGGTAGATTTTATTCATTCTAAATAGTTCGATAGAAGTTTTTATAGATGACTGATTCATCTAAAAATAAAACTTACACATCTTGATGAATTAGAATCGTCATTTGATGATCATATTTCCATATATAATAAATAAATCATAAATTGAATATCAGTTTGCAATGAAATCAAAGTCTTTCTTTCTAACATAGAATAACATGTAAATTCTCAAAAAACAAACATGAAACAAGCATTAGTTTTTGCGAGTTTAAAAGGTATATTGACTTGAAAAATAGATCAGTATGTATAAAACCTACTAACTAGAAAGACGTAGTGGGCGTAAAACAATGCGTACTGCTTGATTCGTTTTATTCTTTTCAGTCGGCTTCTCACGTGTAGACGAATGATTAATTCATAAATAGATATTAATGGTTGAATAAATCCAGAATTTTTTTAAAATTTTCTCTTCAGATGAATTCAATAAAAAATTTTCCTCAAAGTTTCGATCAACTTTATTAAAATACAAGGTCACAAAAATATATCAGTGACATCTTCCGAAGGTGTCGAATGGCATTTCATTAACTGTAAATTTAAGAAACGAACCTGTGCTTTAGAATAATCTTTTGCTGGAATTCATTCGTTCATGATCGATAGTATTAGAAAAATAAATAACGATGCTTGAATGACTCATTCACATTCAATGTCAAATACGGTTGGTTTTCAAAATATGATCATGACATCTTTCTGTTACACTAGATTTGATCTGTGGTCTGGTGTAATAGATTGGCTTGGTATCATAGATTTGTTTCTCAGCTACACTTCGTATATACACACGCACTAGGAATTAAGATTCTAATTTATTTTCAATTCAAAAGCGCTAACTAAGAAACGTGCTAAAGGATTTTGGGTGTATTAATAAAAAATAATATAGATGTCGCTAATTTTGTATAAGTCACTAAGAAGGCTTAGCATGGTAGCGATACATGGAATGACTATCGTGTATACAGGTTATTCCTTGTGCTCTATTGTCTTAAAATGAGTCTTGATCTTTAAGTTTGTATCTTGTTGTTTATGGTACAGCTGTAGTTGGACTTTTACCAAACAATCTTTCAATTGTAATTTATGCATAAATTTAAAAAAATTGTTTTTAATGTAAAGCAGCTTTATTTTCTATTTCACTTGAAATGCAATGTAATTTTTTCTTATTCATCTCTCGTTTAACAGCGTTATGGTATCACGCAAAGTTTTAGATATGAACCCAGATGAGTAATCTTACAAAAATCATACATCAGTTCTACTTTTCTTTGAAAACATCTCTTGTGGGTAAAATTGTTTCTTCGATGAGAAAACAATGAATATCTAATTGTTTAAAATTTTTATTATAAAAATTAAAGCGAAGATTATCAACAGCGATTTATGCTAAACTCCTGAAAAAATTCAAAGATGCGAAAAAGAACAATAATGCCACATACACACAGTCATATTCTTTCTGATAGTTGATCTTTCTTTAACACACGTTACGCTGTGCGCAACCTCAATCGTGATGAGTCTTTTATGCAAAAAAAAAGATTCACCCAATGTATCTATTTTTTCTTATCACCAAATTGAAATTGCATTATATTTAAATTAGATTCAATTTACAGAAAGCGTGTGTATGTCTTAATGCATAAGTGTGCTAAATCATTGTAGTTTTAGAATTGGCGACTGAATCATCGAACACTAGACCACGGATCAATTGTATCTATCCGAATGATTGAATTGAATCAAATTCATCATGACTGTTTGAAGTTACAAAAATGACGATGCAATAAAATCTCTCTAGCCTGAATATGTTTTACGATTGACATTAGTTATCTTCACATTTATAAGATAGGTTTAGTTTTTTTGTACGTACGTTAATAATAATCATCAAGTTTCAAATGATACTTTAACAAACACGTTATGAGTGACAAAGTAACGTTCTATCATGACTACTACGCCACTGTTTCCAAAGTATACTTATCTTATAAAATCAGTTTTTACCTTACGCCAACACTAAAAATTGAAGTTGAAAGTAGAAGGATTTTCGATGATATCTTTCGAATCGAATTTTATATATTGTTATGAATATCATCATGGTTCGATTTTGCTAAATTTATATTCATTTTGGAAAAAGCATATGTCAAAATTTTGACGAAGTGAAATATTCTAATTAGATTTTTCAGATTTTTATCAGTTCGAAATCATGTTAAAAGCAATTATACTTATTGGTTCTCCTCAAAAAGGTTTATTGAATTGAATTGGATTATTATTTTATAAATTTCTGTATATTAAGGCACTCGTTTTCGTCCATTGTCATTGGAAATTCCTAAGCCATTATTTCCGATCGCTGGCTATCCAATTCTTCATCATTTAATTGAGTCATGTGCTCAAGTAAGTTTAATATTTAAAAACAAATGTCAACAAAACAATTTTATTTACACCAATTAAGTTACGTGAATTACGTGAAATTCTTCTTATTGGATGCTATCAACCAAATGAAGCTCTATCACGTTTTATAGCCAATGCACAACAAACATTTAATATTTCAATTCGGTAGTATAAGACTTTGAATGATTTTAAATAAAAATTAATATTCATTCTTTCTAAATCATAGTTACTTACAAGAATATACATCATTGGGTACCGGTGGTGGTATTTATCATTTTCGCGATTTGATTAAATCGAATCTATCGGACACAGATACTTTCATTGTAATCAATGGCGATATTTGTGCGGATTTACCATTAGTTGAAATGCTTCAGTTTCATCGTACGAATGTTGGAGAAAAAGGTTTCACAATTTTAGGTACCGAGGTTAGTAGATTACATTTCGAAGTTCTAGTCGAACAATTATGAAACTATACTTGCTGTATTAAAAATGCATTGATACCACTCAAGAGTTTAGTTATTTCGATATTTTCGTGACTGATAACTTTTGAAAAATATTTACAATACGAACGAATCCTTCTGAAAGTAGTTCATCTTTCAGAAATGATAGTCGAGTGAAATCACACATGACATTGAACTATAGAAAGAAAGAACAATGATGATCGAGCTTTCTCGTTTTAATCAACCATAGATTCTTGCTGATAGATTTTGAGTAGATAGCTATAGTACTCATGTTTCTCAATGATTTCATTCAATATGTTTCTTAATAGAGTAAATCCTTTTATCGATAAAATGAGACATTTGTAAGATTTCAACGATGAAAACAACACGTTTCTTTTATCAAAGTAGACTTGTTAAATTACGACGCTTACATAGAAGTGTGATATTTCATGCAAATTTCTGATAAATTAGTTAAAAATTTTTCAAGTAATAAAATAACTATTCTCGAAAAAGAAATCCCCAGATATAAATTATCGAGAGAATGCTTGCTAGTTTTAAATTATTGTCCTCAAGCAATTCAAACACGAGGTAATCTTCTACGAAACAAATTTTACTTCCCATAGAGTGATACTTCATACTATATCTTAGAGTACTCTCAATTTCTCACGAAGAAAGAAGACACAAAAATATCATATATATATTTATCTATTATTTTAAGATTGTAGCAGGAGACATTCTTAATTTTTTGATGAGTAAAATTATAGACGGACGTTACATGTTTCTTTTTTCTGTCGAAGAATAAGAATATTTATTTCATATTTACTTATATTTCAATTTTTACAGAACTCGTACTTGCATGAAAAATCCTTTCGAACAAAACTCTCACTTGTTTTACTGAGTCTAGTTCTTCTGCATTTGAATAGATTAGAAGTAACATTTGAATTAATAATCGTAAATAACACATTAGTTAGAATACAAAAGCGTAATGTTTCTTATTGCATAGATCTCAGTCCTTTTGTCAGAGGAAATGAGATATGTTAGTTATGTGAAAATGTTTCGTAAAAGTTCAATCCTAAATCTAGGAGAATGGTTCATTTAACAGAATTACACTGTATCTAGTTAACAAATAATGTACTTTAATTTGCTAGATGAGTCATGTAATGTTTACGGTAACCTTTTAATTACACATTTTAATTACTCATCGAATGTCTTTCGAAAGCTATACTACGTATGAATTTTGATAAACATCGTTCTTTTTTGTCAGGCAACAGAAAAACAATCGATACATTATGGTTGTATGGCATGGGATAAAAAGACTCATGAAGTAAAACATTATGTTGAAAAACCATCAACATTTGTTTCGACGACAATCAATTGTGGTGTATATGTATTAACAAAGCTTATATTTCAAATATTATCAGAAACCTATCGAAATAACCAACAATTGTACACGTAAGTTTGGTTCGAAACAGATTTATTTTATTTCGATTGTATTTTTTCTAGTGAATCGATACCTATTTTTCAGTAAATCGTTTATGTTGTTTTTATTACCCGTTTGTTTATCTGCATGTATCCCTCAACTCTTTTCTCGCCATGAAAAACAAGAGCAGTCTATTTTATATAGTATGTTTGAGATTGAAGACGTCGAAAAAAAAGGAATTGAATTATAGATAGCTTGTGTTATTCTTTTGTGTTGATCATTCAACTATAATTTTGTTCTTTCTTTTCAGTGATTCTTCGTCAACGTTTATCAACTATGATTCGGGATTTACTCGTGAAAATATTCGTTTAGAAAAAGATGTTCTATCGAAATTAGGAGTACGTTAATGTAGCTTCTATTTTGATTTATTCAATTTAATATTATGTAGGGTACTGGCCAACTCTATGTTTTTCCTATGGATAATAAATTTTGGACATCAATTAAAAATCCAAGGTAGGTAAACATTGACATATGAATCAGATTGATTCTTTTGAAAAAATCCAACGAAACACACTCTAGTTCGGTCATCTATGCAAATCGACATTATCTTGAAATCTATCGAATGTATCATCCTGAACGTTTATATAAACAAAAAGATTCCGAAGGGCCAACGATTGTATGAGAAAAAAAAGCATTTTCTTTTCCTAGTGAAATTAATCGAACCAAAACTATACTCTATTATGTAGATTGGTGATGTATTTATTCATTCGACAGCATGTGTTTCACCATCAGCTGTGGTAAGAACAACAAATTCTTATTTTGTTACAAACGAAATTGATAACATGAAAATGCATTCTTTTTTATGTTTAGTTAGGCCCAAATGTATCAATTGGTCAAGACGTAACAATTGGCTATGGTGTACGTGTAAGAGAATCGATCGTATTAGGCAGTTGTGTTTTACAAGTATGAATATTCGTAAGACAAAATCTCATCAATCAACACATATGTTCAATTTTAGGATCATTGCTGTGTTCTGTATTCTATTATTGGATGGAATTCAACTATTGGACCATGGAGTCGAGTTGAAGGTACACCTAATGGTAAGTTGATCGGTGTTTATTTCATTTGTTCTTCTACAAGGTTAAACACGTCATCATTATTAGATCCTGATCCAAATAAACAATTTTCAAAAATAGAACAAGATTCATTATTTCAAGATGGAAAACTTCATCCATCAATTACGGTTATCGGTAAAATGATGAGACAACAAATAGTCATTCTGATTTGGTAGCATCGGATTTCTATTCTAGGTAATAATGTATCGATTCCAGGCGAAGTTGTGATTCTCAATGCTGTAGTATTACCGCATAAAGAAATTGTATCCAGTTCAAAAAATCAAATTATTTTATAGAACTCTCTTAGTTTTACGAATCTCATTCATTCATTCATTCTTTTTGTTTTTGCTTTGATAAAATAATTACGGCAAGGTTCTTGTTTTTTTTTCTTTGGTTCTCAAAAAAAATATATATTTCCTTTGGTTAATTGATACAATAAATATGTTTTTAAATTCTACAAAAAAATATAATATATTTACAATCACTAGTGCAAAATTCGAATGAATAATTCGAATTTCAAGTTATGAGACTTATAGAATGAAAACTATTCTTGCACTAATAAAACAATTATAGAATGAATGGCATACAATCATTATTTTGGAATTCCTATGGATTTCACTCTTATTGAATTAAATATCAAATTCTTTTTATTATCATTCGATAGGAAGTATTATTTAGATATCTACAATGAAGACAGACAAGACGAGCAATCAGAAGTTCTACATCATATTTTGTAAGATAAGATTATGCAAATTTATTGTCATCTGAATTAAATTCAATACAAAGTAATCGACATTGAAGAGACGACAAAGTGCAAACGATTATTGAGTTCGATATCTATTTTTGTAAGCTATGATAGATTTCAATGTTCACAATTTTTGACATGTCACAAAATCCGATACACACATGACTAAATATAAGAATATGTTATTATACAAAGACAAACATACACTATTATTATAACTGACGGTGTACAAGCACCTGTAAAATATCTCTCATTACTCTTGCTTTTACTAGTTAGTTTGTCTTTTGAATAAATATGCGCTATTCTTGTCATAGACGAAAAATTAACACAGAAATTTTTACAAAAATAAATAATGATGAGAGATTCAGTAGGATTTCTCCCAACCCACTGAATATTTTGAAATTGATTAAAATAGTAATGAGATAATCAATTCATTGAAAAAATAAAACAGAACAGTGTTAAAACACGCTCATCAACAGAGTGACAGATTAGATAGATGCATTCACAAATTTGAAAACATATATTATACATTTTTTCTCGATATTTGAGATACTTTCTAGCTGAATTCATTGTGAACAAATAATAGAGCATATCGTATTCCATTCCATACATTTTTTTTGTACACCAAACTGAACTCTGATATTGTCATTAGAAATTTCGAAATCTTTCTTCTACATTGAATACGACGGGTGATCATTTTTGTTCAAGTATACACAATGTGCAAGAGGAAGGATCTCTTGTTATTTATAGAAAATTTTCACGAGAATCGAGTAATTACTGTCAAGATGACAGATAGTCGTTTCCCCAAGTCGTGTACACAGTGACTAGCATCAATCAGACATCATCCTGATGATCAAGATTTATCAGATTTGCAACATTTTCACACAGAAATTTTTCTATGACAGGTAGTGAGCCTAGAATCGATAGAGGAATGAATAAAAATCAACAGACTTTAGTCGTCGTATCCCTCGTAAATGACTTCATACGTGACAGTAATTCCTTAGTAAACCATCTTACTAAACAATGATCATTATTTGTTTCTATGTGCCCGTTTATATCTAACGATTGATTATTATTAAAATTCTACATTGATGGGATAATATCATTAGTATTCATCTAGAATTAATTCAATCGAATCAATTTCATTTGATTCATTTTCACTCGAAAAGATGCAATATACTCGAGAACCATTTTGTAAAACGAAACCTTTCTATTGCTTATGAAAATTTTTATTAGATTGACCATCAAAAGAAAAAGAACCTCACATTTGATACATACACACTTGAAACGATAACGAACATTGAAAGTTAATAGTTGCTTTCATTCTTGAATTACCTTCAAAAGAAAAACAACTAACCTTGTTGGTTTTTTGTTTTATTTAATCAAACAAACGAAATCGATAGTAAATTGTAGAAACAAGAGGAGTCAATATATTCCATTAAGGTAAAATTGAACCTTGAGGCGTCTGTATTAATTCTCTTTTATTTCCCAGCAACTTCATTTTGATAATGGCAATGACACAAAAAAAGAGCCTTGATCTCTTCATACATACTGAATAAATTAGAAAAATTTTTCTTTCATCTATCGTCCATAAATACCTGATATCTGAATATATTGACTACTACAAGTAGTTTTACATTGTCTGCATCAGTAATATTCGATTTTCTTTTTCGTTCTTCTGTACGCTTCGATAAAACAATTTCTTTCTGTATTATCAAAAAAAAAAGAAATAGAATACAATAAAATTTGTCTTCTCTTGTCTGTAAAAAAAAAACAAACAACCCTGAGTTATGGATTCAGATAGATGATAGTAACAAAAAAAAACAAGGAAGAAAAGGACATGAGGAAAAAAAATAAAATCAACATCACAAACTAGCGTAAAAAGCAACGTAAGAGAACTGTTTTATTTCATTTCAACTGTTCAACATAGATCTACATAGAAAAACTAAATTTCTACAAAGCAAAATCAAATAAATTATCCCATTCGAAATCAGTACAATATGGTGACCGAATGTGTGATGTAGAAGATATTGAACGTGGAGAATGCGTTAAAATTATATCTACAAGATCTTGTTCTGATTTTCGATAAGCTCGTGGAGTATGTTCAATGCCTAGATAGAACATAACTTAAAAGTAATTTCATGACAAGTAGAGAGAACAAACAAAAGAGAAAGAAAGAAACATGAAATAAAAACGAGTTAGTTGAACACTCGAAGGTTTTTTTCTTCTTTTCTATCGAGCATTGATTGCTTTCAAATGAAGAAGAAAACACAGAAAGATTGATACATACGTGTTTGTGAAAAATCTTTTTCTAAAAATTATTTATGACATTGGTTATCTTTTCTGAATTTTCTTTGACATTTTCTTATTTCTTAAGAATTTCTCTTTTACCTGCTTCATGTTCCCATTCAAGTTGAGCATCTAGTAAAATACCATCATCGAATCGTTTGTCAAGATTAGATTGTGTCATCTACAATATTCATTGTTTTATACGTTTTATTGTGGTTATCGAATATGACACATACTTGGCAAGTTTGGTTCTCATTGTTACTATCAGAAGAATAATATATATGAAAATCAATTGAAAGATATATGAGCATACATAAATTTTCTTTTCTCTCTTTTTTTACCTGCTTTGCGTGTCATGCCCATCGGATTTCTATGCGTAAGAAAAAAATTAACATTTACAAATAGCTCTTGAAAATTCATGAGAGATATTAGAATGTTAGGTTTATCTTCTCTTCAGATACTTAATTCACATAAATAATAGGTATGTCTCGAGTACACTCCAGACATGAATAGTATCTCATCAACAATTGATGAAACTATTCCATTCGAGCGAAAAAAAGACGGAGAAGAAAGAAAGGAGAGGGGAAAGAAAAAAAGTGAGAGTTATTCTTTTCACGTACTTGGCAACCATCTTGGCCATTTTTTTTAGTATTACGGCTCGTCGTATTATTACCGTCACATTTGATTTCCATACACCAATGACTATAATAGAAAGTAAATGAGAGATGAGATGCAATACACATACATACACACACACACACACACATATATATATATATATATTCTCTTTTAAGAAGAAAGTCAACCTTGAACTGCATGTATGAATGAACTCGATAAGAAATTCATTTCTCCGTGATGCAATAGATTTATATTGAATAAAAAAAAGACTATTTCGAACATAATTTGTACTTTATTAGAAATCATTATTTATTTACAACTTACCGAAGAAAATATTTCATCATTCTTCTATAAGTAGAACGTACGAGTGATAAAGACATTATTCGTGTTGAATAAAAGATTACATCCCACCATAGTCATGACATGATCATTGTACAGAGTTGATGATGATATCATCTATCTAGAAAACGAAATAAGCAAGAATATAATAGACGTCTAGTGCGATTGGTGTCATATGTAATAAGATGCTGTCAAACATTTAGTCGTGTATTGAAGTCTATATATATATATGCATATATATAATATTAATCGAACAACAGTTGTCTTCGTCTTCACATTTACTCGACGACAATCAAAAAATATGAACGAAAAGAAGAAGAACACTAGATTGATGTTATACAACTTTGACAAAAGCATGAATCTCTTAAACTAATTGTGTCGAAAGGCGTTTACATCTCTTTTCTTCACTCGTTATAGATGAAGACAAGAAAGAAATAATAGAGACAACTTTCAGCAAAGATAAATATTCTTTCTCTTTCTTCTCTTTCTTCTTTTTTTCACTAAAATAGGAATAATCCTCCTTGCATTTGTCATCTTCACTTCATCGAAAATCGAAATAGGAAAAAGAAAACGAGAAGCTCTAGTACTAAGACATGACGAGTAGAATTAAATTGACTATACACTATATACAAAACGATCGTGTGTGATGATGAACGAGCAAGGAGAACAAGAAGAAAGAATAGAACTCACCTTTACCTTTTTTTCTCCCGTCTCAGAGTAACTAAGGTTACAACATGAAGGCAATGAAAGAATATATTAATTCTACATTCAACAACTGCTGTATGTAGATGGAAAGAAAGATATTTAAACAAATATTCAATCGCTTTATTTTTTAAGCTCGCGAGTACTTGAAAAGAACAATCAAAAATAAATTTGTTATATGAGACAAGTCTAAGATTATTATTTGTTGAATATCTTTGAGATTGCTGTATTTTTTTTCCAAATAAAATATCAATGCAATCGAAGTTGCGATCAATAGAAGAAAAAAAAAGCAATTGTTTTTTATGTACACCACATGAAGTGAAATATTTTATTTCTTTCTTTTTTCTCTTGCTCTTTCATTAACTAATATATTCATCATTATATCTTCTTTTGTTAACCTTGACATCTTCTAGCATTTTGTCACTCTAAGGTAAAACAATGAAATATTTATCCGGATGTACGTGATTGAACTTTGAATTTAAGAAGTTCCGTAGAGATTGTTTCTGAATGAAGGACATTAAAAAAGTGAATTTTTATTCTAAAATGAGATCACTGCTTAAAAAAGCTCATTACGTTATATTCATAACACTAGTGTCATGTTCAATTATACGAGTATGAAAAAAAGAACCTATAAGCGTCTTAGAATTTTTTTCCCATTATCTTTTCGTTTGTTTCAGCTAATTAAATTAAAACACTTATTGAAATCTAATCTTTAAATGAATATGATCGTAATGCATCCTTGTAATGTTCTTTAAATACGACTTAAAGATAAATTAGAATAGTGTCTGATTATGAATCAACGAAGAGAAATGAGCTTATTCAAAGACGAGTAATTTAGTCTTGGAACTTAATATAATAAAACTTTGATTGACAAAGCTGACGAATACAAACTTAGTGAATATTTATAATCTATCGTATTCTTGTTTAACCGTTTGTGATTGTACTAATAACGAGTTCTGCCTTTTCGTTTCTTCGTTTTTGTTTTGTTTTGTTTTTCTATTAAGGTACACAAACAAAAACAAAATTGTAACAAGTCGCTAATAATAATAATGTATCGTTCGTGCTCGTCAACATGAGAAAAGTTTAATTTTTCTTTTGCTCGTATGATGATTGGTTGTTGTACAATCTTTAACCGAATGTTAAGCTCTATACATCGCAGAGATTAAAGTCAAAGTGAACAGAAGATGTTTTTCGATGAGAAGTGGGTGGGTAGTTAGGTCAAACACTTTAATACTCTTATTATTCAACACAGCTTCTCTATCCGTTGTACATAACACACAGATGCTTCTTTGAATCAATGATGGGATAAATATTTTGTTGTTAGGTATTCATAAATATATTTCTTGCTTAATTTCGAAATTGAAATAATTGCATCAGAAGATAGCCTGTTTTTCGCTCTTCCAGAATTGATATAGATTTTTACCCAAGACATTTGTGTTGCCGGAAACGTTGAGAATTTCTATAAGCCCCTCAAAAAAACTGAATTTTTGTCAAAAATTCTTGAATATTGAAAATTTTCGTTTCAAAAGATGTTTCTTGTTTTTCCTCGATTCATGATATCTCGAACGCGTAACTCAAATTTTTCAGTCTAGATCCATACGATGTATTAAAATTTTCCTTTTTTTGTTTTGAAAGAGCAGTGTCATGGTGCAGGGCAGTGTAGAGCCCTTTTTTCAAAAATCGTTCTTTGTGACTATATAAGAAGGAATCTCTATTGGAAAACCCCCTTTTTTGGAGTTTTTTGAAGTCATTGAACTTGTGATACCTGTTATCCACTGAAAAAGTAAGAACTTACAAAAAAATGACTCTGCACTGCCCTCCATGTTGACATGCTCGATCTAACAAAAAAGAAATTAAAGATATATCATGAACCTGGATCGAGAAATTTGGATTGCGGAATTCGCTACCATAGCCTTTTCATACCAAGCCTAACATATCCTGTAAGTTTCATGCAATTTGAACGCTCCAGGGCTAACATTAATTTTTGAGGGGATGGAGCGGCTTAAATATGAAATTATATTTTTCTATCAAGAGTACTATTTTATAATAGTTGACTTGAATCTTGAAAAATGACGGTTTTTTAGTACTAGATCGTATTCTTCTCGAGTTTCGATAAATTCGAGAGGTTGTAGGAGACTTCTACAGTAGCAAATGTATTTCACCATATGATCACAATGAAACATTCTCTTGTTTTCATCTCATAGAATCTTACGTTTTCTCTTCACACGTAGTATAAATAGTGATGACCAATAAAGACTATTTTAACAACCATGAAAGATTCTTCTACTCAAAATGAACATTACGGCTTTAAAATTTTTTTCATAGCCAGAGCACGAATACTTAAGCAAAAAATGATTCTATCATTACGAGAAATTTTATGCGTCTACATGAATAAAGACGATTGAAAATTTATTTTTCATTGTCAAGGTTAAGATAAGCATGCAATCGTTAACAATTCTAAAATTTGTAAGTAGATGTAATTTTAAAAAATGCGGATTACATTAACAGCTCAATACTTTCTTTTTTCCTATCTAACGCAACACTTCTTAAGAGAGATTTCGCAAGGCTATAGACCAAGGCGTCCGGAGGTAAATTTTAGATTTTGAAGTTTAGTATTTCGTTTGATAGCTTATGGTAGGAATATACAAAATCCAAAATATTAGGGTCAAAGGACATTCTAGTGAAAAGATACGAAGAACACAAGTGACTCACCCCCATCCAAATAGTCAAAAATCATGATTTTTAATTGAATTTCTTGTTCATCGTATAGTTTTGTCAA